>CM069168.1:19436644-19714144 GCA_035221665.1 Okamejei kenojei
AGGGAATTTTAGAGGTTGTAGAGGAGGGTATAGGAAGAATTGGGATGGAATAAGGTATTGAATTTTGGGTTTGGGAAGATGAGGGAGTGACACCATCTCCGACGTGAGGGATGTCAGAAATCCACTTCGAACCATTGGATTACAGTCGGCCAGGACAAGAAGTGGTTACCACCCCACTCGAATATGTCGGCACCAGCGAGGACCAGGCAAGGCAGGGCGGCTGTTTGCAGCAGGGCTGTCGCTGCTGTGTGTGCAAGACAGTTGCAAAACGTGACAGCAGAAAACTCGTCTCGATATAATTTGCCATTCCAGGCCCAATAGAATTGCACTGAGCGTGGGCGAGTGTTGCATCGACCCCAGGGTGTCCGCTATGGCTGCACAAAAGTCAAACAGGGAGACGGGACTACAACTTTATGTCCCTTGACGATAACGCCATCCTGTAGCACCAGTTCGTCGCGACGCAGGAAGAAAGCTGTGTTCAACCGCGGCGGAGCGCTTTGTGAGCCACTCCTGCTTTAATCACAGAGGCAAGCCGCTGCAAAACCGATCGCAGCGTGGGCTTTCGCCAAAACCTGTAGCTGCTTGGTTGTAATATAGTTAACGCCCAGTACGAAGCAAGTCCCGCTGTTTCGTAGGGGTGGCGAGCGCAGAAGGTCCGCCGGGCGCTGCGATCGGGTGTCCCGCAATGTCATCTCGGTGGCCCTTTCTTAAAGATTATATCAAAAGTCGAAACGCTGGAGCTGCAGCATCATACGCTGCAGCCTGGCAGGGGCAGCTGAATCGGCTTGTTCTCAGGATTGTCACCAGTGGGAGGTCGGTTTCGACCGTAAATCTGCTGCCGAACAGAAGTCTCTGAACTTGAGCCAAGCGAACACCACCGCGCAAACAGCACTCTTCTCGATCTGAGCGTACCGCTGCTCGGTGTCCGTCATGGTGCGGGAGGCATAGGAGACAAGAAATGTAGCGATCAATCGACAGACTGAAGGCAGGCCGCACCCAGGCCGAACTTGGAAGCGTCACAGGTTGACGGTGATCGGGGCGACCCACGTCGAAGAACCGCAACGTCGGAGTCAAATCAGTTTTCGACTTGAGGCAGTCAAAGGCCTGCTGTGATGTGGGAGCCAGACCCAGGCGATTATCCTTTTTTGTCAGCTGCCGCAGGGGGAGCACTCAGCTCACTGAGTTTTGGTACAAACTTTCCAAGGTAGTTCAACACCATGCCCAAGAATCGTTTGCAGACCTGGCACGTCAGTGGGGGCTGCCATCTCGGAGATGGCAGCTGCCTTCAAGCGGGTCGGGTTTTAGTCCGTTAGAGAGTGAAAACATTCCAACATAACGTGACCTCTGAGACACGAAAACCGGCACTATCTTGGGATTCAGCTTCAGGTTTCGCCTCTCGCTGCCCGATCCAGGACGCGGCGGAGGTTCAGGTCGTGCTCGGCAATGTCCTTCCCATAAACCAGGATATCATCCACGATGATGGCACATGGCAGGTCCGAGAATATCTGCTCCATCGTTCGCTGGAACACCTCGCTAGCAGAAATTGATGCCGAATGGCATTCGCAGGAACTTGAATCTGCCGAACGGTGTGGCGAAGGTCGTCAGGTCAGAAGACGCTTTGTCCAACGGATCTGCCAAAACGAGTTCTTAGCGTCTAGGACCGAAAAGATGGTGGCTTGCCCGACCTTTGCCGCCACATCCTCAACAGACCGCATGGGGTAGTGTGGTCGCCTGATGGCAAGGTTTAAGTCCTTCGGGTTTGATACACACACGTATTTCGTTCTTGTCTTTTCTTAATCGTGGCAACCATGGTGGAGACCCAATCGGTGGCTCGCTAACTGCTTCTAGCACCCCCCTTTTCGACCATCTGTTGAGCAGCGCCTCGACCCTGTCTTTCATGGCGTGAGACACCCTGTGAGGTGCGCGGACCACGGGTTTGTATATTTGGGTCAATGGAAATATGGTATGTCAGTGGTAAACTTCCCCAGGTCATCGTCGAACAGGTCCTGGTATTCTGCAACCGGGTCAAACGACAGTGCACTTGTGGACCGTGCGGTCCGAAGGACACCAGGCCAAGATCCTGGCACCACGGTTTGCCCAACAGGGTTACAACAGTCAGAGTTCAAAACATAGAAAACCAGGTTTCTTGTGGCCTTTTTGCAGCAACGCAAGTTAAAGTGGCCCTCCCCGCAGGCCTAGAATCTCTCCACCATAGGCGTGCAGGGTAGCATCGTCAGCAACCAGAGGCTCATTATTCCTTATCTTGTTGAAAAGATTCATGGACAAAACATTGGACCTTCGCACCTGTGTCTAATTTAGCAAGGAAGGTTACATCATTGACAGTCACAGATACGGAGGGATCAGTGCGGTGGGCGGGTGTCCTGTAGGAGGGTAAACACATGCGAGTTCCTCGGGAGGATTAATTGGATCTGCATCATAGGATTCAGCTAAGTTGGGCTGTGAGTCGTAACGGATATCAGATTGCCTCAGCATGTTTAGACTGGGTCTGGAGGCTTGTGCCTGTCTCCCACGGGAACGGAATAAGCGACAGGAGCAGAGAAATGATTCAGCTTTTTACAGAAGTTACAGGCCTACCAAAGGCGGACACGTCGACAGTCTATGGTGCATGTAGTTACAGTTTGGGCACCTTTTTTCGGGGCACTTCACCAGGACCAGGGTTGGCACGCGGCAGAAAAAACATTGTTTCCCATCCGAGGCTGTGGGCTCCTAAACCCAGCCAGGTTGACAGATTTATGGCCCGAGTCCCGGTGGTCATCTGGCAAAACAACGACCCAGACAATCTGCAGGCATGCATGGCTTTTTCCAACATTAAGATCAGGATTCCTCAAAAGCTCACATCGCAGCCTCTGGTCACGCATGCCAGTTACTAAAATGTCTCTAGTGAGCTGGTCTGTCATGTCACCAAAACGGCACGCGGGCGAGATGACGCAAATCAGCAATAAAACATTCAACAGGTTCATCCGGCAACTGTCTCCTTGTAAAGAAACCGTGCCCTCTCTAGAATGCGGTTCGAGGGCAGGTCACAAATCTCCCTGAACTTTACGTAGCAGGCAAGCGGGTCGTCGGCAGACTCTGCAGGAGTAATCACCTCGTCGTTGTCGCCCAGGACCGCTGGAGCGTAGGTGAAAGTTCTGGCTCTCTTCATGGCATCAGGTCCGACAAGGTTGAGTAGGAGGGAAGCTTTAAGGGAGTCAGGATCAGCGCGGTGTGCGACGTTGACAAAGTGTGTGACATCAAATTCAAACGTGGCCCAGCGCTCAGAGATGTCAGCATCAAAGACAAGCTGCTCGGGCTTTCTGCAAGAGGACGCCATGGCCAGAGAGATTAAGCACAAAAAAACACAAATCAAAAAAAAGAAATAAAACCCGATAGACAGGAGACGCAAGTGTCTTCCAGCTCCGACACCATGTAAATAAACACTTTACAAGCTCTTAAAGTGTGCAAAATCTTTTAATGATAGCACAGGGTATTACATACATCTTCAAGCACTGGCTACATTCTTCTACTGCTGCGCCCAGGAAGGGGAAGGCGTTATGATTGATGTTAACTAGGCGGGGTTAATGGGAGTGAGGTAACTATATTATTGGTTGCATATAAACCATCTACACCTACTTTCAATGACTGGTGTACCATGACACCCAGGTCTCGTTGCATCTCCCCTTTTCCTAATCGGCCACCATTCAGATAATAGTTTACCCTCCTGTTTTTGCCACCAAAGTGGATAACCTCACATTTATCCACATTATACTGCATCTGCCATGCATTTGCCCACTCACCCAGCCTATCCAAGTCACCTTGCAGGCTCCCAGCATCCTCCTCACAGCTAACACTGCCCCCCAGCTTCGTGTCATCCGCAAACTTGGAGATGTTGCATTCAATTCCCTCGTCCAAATCATTAATATATATTGTAAATAGCTGCGGTCCCAGCACTGAGCCTTGCGGTACCCCACTAGTCACTTCCTGCCATTCTGAAAAGGAGCCGTTTACTCCTAACCTTTGCTTCCTGCCAGCCAGTTCTCTATCCACATCAATACTGAACCCCCAACACCGTGTTACTCATGCACCCACACACAACTCACTGACTTCATCAACTTCAACACTAACTTCCAGCCGGCACTCACATACACCTGGACCATTTCCAACTTCCCTACCATTTCTTGACCTCACTATCTCCATCGCAGGTGATAGACTTCTGACAGATATCCACTATAAACCCACTGACTCCCATGGCTATTTAGACTACTCTTCTTCCCACCCTGCTTCCTGTAAGGACTCCATCCCCTATTCCCAATTCCACCGTCTACGCCGCATCTGCTCCCAGGATGAGGTGTTCCACACCAGGGCATCGGAAATGTCCTCATTCTTCAGGGAACGGGGATTCCCCTCCCCTATTATAGATGAAACTCTCACCAGGGTCTCCTCCGTACCCCGTAACACTGCCCTCTCTCCCCATCCCCCCACTCATAACAAGGGCAGAGTCCCCCTAGTCCTCACCTTTCACCCCACTAGCCTTCACACACAACAAATAGTCCTCCGCCATTTTCGCCACCTCCAACGTGACCCTTCCACTCGCCACATCTTCCCATCTCCCCCCCCCCCCGTCTGCCTTCCGCAAAGACCGCTCCCTCCGTAACTCCCTGGTCAATTCTTCCCTTCCCCCCCCCCCCGCACCACCCTCTCCCCGGGAACTTTCCCTTGCAACCGCAAGAGATGCTACACTTGTCGCTTTACCTCCCCCTTCGACTCCATTAAAGGACCCAAGCAGTCGTTCCAGGTGTGACAGAGGTTCACCTGCACCTCCTCCAACCTCATCTATTGCATCCGCTGCTCTAGATGTCAGTTGATCTACATCGGTGAGATCAAGCGTAGGCTTGGCGATCGCTTCGCCGAACACCTCCATTAACCAACCTGATCTCCCGGTGGCTCAGCACTTGCTCCCATTCCGTATCCGACCTTTCTGTCCTGGGCCTCCTCCATGGCCGGAAATTGGAGGAGCAGCACCTCATATTCTGCTTGGGCAGTTTGCACATTAGCGGCATAAACATTGACCCTACATCCGTCTGAAGAAGGGTTTTGGCCCGAAATGTTGCCTATTTCCTTCGCTCCATAGATACTGCTGCACCCGCTAATTTTCTCCAGCACTTTTGTCTACAGACCATTAGCTTTCTTCACTGCCTGCTGTACCTGCATGCCAACGTTCAGTGACCAGTGAAAGAAGTGGCACATGAAACAGTGGTGCCGCGCCCCACATATCCACTGCCTCATCCTTTGCCCTATTTTGATCAGGTATTGAAAATCAGATGAATGCTTCCATTAGTGTAGTCCTTTGACATTGAAGTGCTCAGTGCGATTTTTTTTAATGCATTGAGTTCCACTAATATATGATTCTCTAATTCAAACGCAGTCAGCGAGGCTACAGGGAGCACACATTGCACCCGGGGCTCAGCCACATTACCAGGCAGCACAGGTATACAATACAAAGCGTATTATTGTGTTAGATTGTAGTTTAAATAATTTTCATTCACAACTGCATAATGCCATTAAATTCATTATCTTCCCTGAGTGATGTAATGCAAGAATAGTCCATGATTTGCCCTAAAAGACATAATACATTTTCATAAAGTTTACATAAAGTTTACATAAAGTAAAATCTGGAATAGCCCAACTGCACCTTTTTATGGTCTGCTAAAAAGCTTTTAACATGTACTTCCTACTTCTTTTCCAGAGACACCTACTCACCTTCACACATCTGCAGCCTGCTGTAACAGCCTTAACTGCATTGGCATCTGAATATGCAGTCAGCCGTCTCTGTGGAACAGAAACACCTGTGGATGAAGGGAGAGGGGCTCAGGGACATGGCTGTAATAAAGTTTACCCTTTGATGTAGATTCTTATCTGTATGTTAATGCCGTTTTTTTTCCCTGTTTGAGCTTGTTTTTGTTTTGTTTGCATACTCCCACATTTTGTAGTGGGTGATAGTGTTAAACACCTTTTTAAGAATCCGTTTGATTCTTACTGTTTGTTTACTTTTGTACACAATAAAAGAGAGTTCTATGTTCTCAAAATAAAATTGATGTCTGCAAGTCTTCATTTTAATAACATAGAAACATAGAAATTAGGTGCAAGAGCAGGCCATTCGGCCCTTCGAGCCTGCACCGCCATTCAATATGATCATCCATCTCAGTATCCTGTACCTGCCTTCTCTCCATACCCCCTGATCCCTTCAGCCACAAGGGCCACATCCAACTCCCTCTTAAATATGGCCAACGAACTGGCCTCAACTACCTTCTGTGGCAGAGAATTCCACAGATTCACGACTCTCTGTGTGAAAAATGATGTTCTCATCTCGGTCCTAAAAGATTTCCACCTTATCCTTAAACTGTGACCCCTTGTCCTGGACTTCCCCAACATCGGGAACAATCTTCCAGCATCTAGCCTGTCCAACCCCTTAAGAATTTTGTAAGTCTCTATGAGATTACCCCTCAATCTTCTAAATTCCAGCGAGTACAAGCCGTGTCTATCCAGTCTTTCTTCATATGGAAGTCGTGCCATCCCAAGAATCAGTCTGGTGAACCTTCTCCGTACTCCCTCTATGGCAAGAATGTCTTTCCTCAGATTAGGAGACCAAAACTGTACGCAATACTCCAGGTGTGGCCTCACCAAGACCCTGTACAACTGCAGTAGAACCTGCTCTTGTACTCAAATCCTTTTGCTATGAATGGCAACATACCATTCGCTTTCTTCACATCGTGCTGCACCTGCATGCCTAATTTCAATGACTGGTGTACCATGACACCCAGGTCTCGTTTTATCTCCCCTTTTCCGAATCGGTCACCATTCAAATAATAGTCTACCTTCCTGTTTTTGCCACCAAAGTGGATAACCTCACATTTATCCACATTATACTGCATCTGCCATGCATTTGCCCACTCACCCAGTCTATCCAAGTCATCCTGCAGCCTCCTAGCATCCTCCTCACAGCTAACACTGCCCCCCAGATTCGTGTCATCCGCAAACTTCGAGATGTTGCATTTAATTCCCTCGTCCAAATCATTAATGTATATTGTAAATAGCCGAGGTCCCAGCACTGAGCCTTGCGGCACCCCACTAGTCACTGCCTGCCACCCTAAAAAGGACCCGTTCACTCCTATTCTTTGCTTCCTGTCTGCCAGCCAGTTCTCTATCCACATCAATACTGAACCACCAATACCGTGTGTTTTAAGTTTGTATACCAATCTCTTGTGTGTGACCTTGTCGAAAGCCTTCTGAAAGTCCAGATATAACACATCCACTGCTTCTCCCTTATCCACTCTACTAGTTACATCCTCAAAAAATTCAATAAGATTCGTCAGACATGATTTACCCTTCTTAAATCCATGCTGACTTTGTCCAATGATTTCACCACTTTCCAAATGTGCTGCTATCCCATCTTTAATAACTGACTCTAGCAGTTTCCCCACTACCGCTGTTAGACTAACTGGTCTGTAATTCCCCGTTTTCTCTCTCCCTCCCTTTTTAAAAAGTGGGGTTACATTAGCTACCCTCCAATCCTCAGGAACTACTCCAGAAACTAAAGAGTTTTGAAAAATTATCACTAAATCATTTCATAGTATCATGACTTTAATGTACTATTTCCTTCATCATGAAGCACCAAATAGAGGATGCAATCTATTCACATTTTACATCTCACAATCATTTGTGAGAGTGAGAAAGGACTCGGGTTCCTCATTTGCTGTGCCTTTTAAATGTAAAATTATTTTACCTCTCAGTAGATCAAAAAAATAAGACAAACGCCACTGTGAATGTGAAACAGTCTTTAATTCAATTCAATTCAATCTTTGTCATTGTGCAGTGTACAGTACAGAGACAGCGAAATGCAGTTTCGAACATAGAATAATGAACAGTAAAATATATATATGTACAAACAGTATCAGTAGTGCAATTAGACTGGGGGAAGGAGTGTCCGGGGGGGGGGGGGGGGGGGTGACTGGCAATCACCGAGGTGCAGAGTTAAGCTGTGTAACAGCCGCAGGGAAGAAGCTGTTCCTGAACTTGCTGTTCCGGCAACGGAGGGACCTGTAGTGCCTCCCGGATGGGAGGAAGGTAAACAGTCTGTGGCTGGGGTGAGAGCAGTCCTTGACGATGCTGCGCGCCCTTCTCAGACATCGCTTGCTTTGGACAGACTCAATGGAGGGGAGTGAGGAACCGGTGATGCATTGGGCAGTTTTCACCACCCTCTGCAGTGTTTTCCGATCGGAGACAGAGCAGTTGCCATACCATACTGTGATACAGTTGGTTAGGATGCTCTCGATGGTGCAGCGGTAGAAGTTCACCAGAATCTGAGGAGACAGATAGACCTTCTTTAGTCTCCTCAGGAAGAAGAGACGCTGGTGAGCCTTCTTGACCAGTGTTGAGGTATTGTGGGTCCAAGAGAGGCCATCAGAGATGTTGACCCCCAGAAACCTGAAGCTGGATACACGTTCCACCTCCGTCCCGTTAATACGGATGGGGGTGTGCGTGCAGCCCCTTGACCTTCTATAGTCCACAATGAACTCCTTGGTCTTCTTGGAGTTAAGGGCCAGGTTGCTGTCAGCGCACCATGCTGCTAGGAGCTGAACCTCCTCCCTATAGGCCGACTCATCGTCGTCGCTGATGAGGCCAATCACCATTGTATCATCTGCATACTTGATAGAAACATAGAAAATAGGTGCAGGAATAGGCCATTCGGCCCTTCGAGCCTGCACCGCCATTCAATACGATCATGACTGATCATCCAACTCAGTATCCTGTACCTGCCTTCTCTCCATACCCCCTAATCCCTTTAGCCACAAGGGCCACATCTAACTCCCTCTTAAATATAGCCAATGAACTGGCCTCAACTACCTTCTGTGGCAGAGAATTCCAGAGACTCACCACTCTCTGTGTGAAAAATGTTTTCCTCATCTCGGTCCTAAAGGAATTCCACCTTATCCTTAAACTGTGACCCCTTGTTCTGGACTTCCCAAACATCAGGCACTCACCCCTGTCATCGCCAAGTGCTTCGAGCGGCTGATCTTGGCTCACCTCAAAGCCAGCCTCCCCCCCACACTGGACCCCCATCAGTTTGCCTACCGGACCAATAGGTCAACAGAAGACGCCATATCTGCGGCCCTACACTCTGTCCTGACCCACCTGGACAGCAATAACACCTACATCAGGTTGCTGTTCATCGACTTCAGTTCCGCCTTTAACACTGTCATACCCGCTAGCTTGATCACCAAACTCAGCGGTCTTGGCATCTCCACCTCCCTCTGCAATTGGACACTGGATTTCCTCACTAATAGACCCCAGTCTGTTAGGATCAACAACCTCACCTCCTCCACTATAACACTGAACGCTGGCGTGCCACAGGGCTGTGTGCTCAGTCCTCTCCTCTACTCTCTCTTCACCCATGACTGCATCCCTAAGTTTAGCTCCAACGCCATCATAAAATTTGCCGACGACACCACGGTGGTAGGACTGATCAGCGATAACGACGAGTCAGCCTACAGGGAGGAGGTCCAGCACCTGACAACCTGGTGTGCCAATAACAACCTCGTCCTCAACTCCCAAAAGACGAAGGAGTTCATTGTCGACTTCAGGAAGAACAGAGGGGGCAGACACACCCCCATCCATATAAACGGGACTGAGGTGGAGCGGGTCTCCAACTACAAATTCCTCGGGGTACACATCTCGGATCTGTCCTGGTCCCTCAACACCTCCAAGCTGGTCAAAAAGGCGCAGCAGCGCCTTTACTTCCTGAGGAGACTCAAAAAAGCCCACCTGTCCCCCCTGATCCTGACCAACTTCTACCGCTGTACCATCGAAAGCATCCTGACCACCTGCTTTACGGTCTGGTACAGCAGTTGCACCGTAGCAGACAGGAAGGCACTACAACGGGTGGTGAAAACCGCCCAGCACATCATCGGTGCCCCGCTCCCTGCTTTGGATGCCCTCCACCGAAAACGGTGTCTGAGACGGGCTGGGAAGATCATCAAGGACCCCTCCCACCCTAACCATGGACTGTTTGCCCTCCTACCATCGGGGAGGCGGTACAGGAGCCTCAGGTCCCGCACCAGCAGGATGAGGCGTAGCTTCTACAATAACACCATCGCACTGCTGAACTCAGAGTCCCGCCGATAGATTCCCACATCTGTATTTATTTACCTGTATTTATCTAAACATTGCTATCACCACATACTGACACTAAACTGCATTTCGTTGTACCCATACTTGTATCTGTGCAATGACATTAAATTTGAATTGAATTGAATTGAATCAGGAACAATCTTCCTGGATCTAGCATGTCCAACTCCTTTAACTCCGCGATTGACAATCCCATTTGATTCCCCCCCCCCTTATTTAATTTAAAACCACCCGTGTAGCAGTGGCAAACCTGCCTGCCAGAATGCTGGTCCCCCACCTTTTAAGGTGCAATCCGTCGCTTTTGTACAGTTCCCCCATACTCCAAAATAGATCCCAATGGTCTAAGAATCCAAATCCCTGCCCCCTGCAGAAGTTCTCCAGCCATGCATTCAGGTCCTGTATCTCCCTGTTCCTGCTCTCGGCAGCACGAGGAACTGGAAGCAAACCGGAGATAACCATCCTGGAGGTCCTGCTTTTCCGCACTTTTCCGAGCATTCAAAAGTCACGTTTCAGAATATTCATCCCCTTCTTTCCGACATCGTTTGTGCCAACATGCACAACCACTTCCAGCTGTTCACCTTCGCCCTTGAGGATTTTCTCCACTCTGTCCGTGACATCCTGGATCCTGGCACCTGGTAGGTAGCGCACCATCCTCGCATCCCGTCTGTTGCCTCACGTCATAGTTACAGTCATGAGGCTCTGGACACATTGTAAAAATGATTCCAGCATCAACAACAGAGCAGTGAGCAGGAGGTGGTTGATCCTCTGGAGGGAACCTCTTTGCCGGGCCCATCCAACAGCCAACAGCATTCCAGGAGGCAGATGTCGCAGGAGAGCAACAGTGGCGGCACCACACCTGGGGGGATGACAAAGGGAGAGGTTTTAAAGACCACTTGACTGTTGTAAGTACATAGAGTTAGGTCAGCACGTTTCAATTCTCATTCGCCAATGCATCCATCCATCCACCATTGCGCTCTTAACATGGGTTCTTATGTTTCAGCTCACTGACCTTGTAAAAGGTATGAAAGTGATGAGTGATGCACGCAGGGAAACGACACCGCAATACGACCATGTATTTAAAGTCTGTGAGTGTGTGGCCTTAGTGATGACCAACAATCCCACAGGGAACGTGTGGGCGTTCACAAAACTTCTCTTAACTAATGCAATCGCCTAGCACGAGAATGTAAATATGCCATTTCAATTATATGTACGTTATCGCTTGGCTTCAATATCTTTACTTCTCATATGAGATTGTCACAATGATTTAATGTGTGTTGTTGTCTGCGCAGGAATTGAAAGAAGTGGCAGATGAAACAGTGGTGCCGCGCCCCACATATCCACTGCCGCATTCTTTGCCCTATTTTGATCAGGTATTGAAAATCAGATGAACGTTTCCATTAGTGTAGTCCTTTGACATTAAAGTGCTCAGTGAGATTTTTTTAATGCATTGAGTTCCACTAATATATAATTCTCTAATTCAAACGCAGTCAGCGAGGCTACAGGGAGCACACATTGCAACCGGGGCACAGCCACATTACCAGGCAGCACAGGTATACAATTCAAAGCGTATTATTTTGTGTTAGATTGTAGTTTAAATAATTTTCATTCACAACTGCATAAGGCCATTAAATTCATTATCTTCCCTGAGTGATGTAATGCAAGAATAGTCCGTGATTTGCCCTAAAGGACATAATACATTTTCATAAAGTTTACATAAAGTAAAATCTGGAATAACCCAACTGCACCTTTTTTGGCCGGCTAAAAAGCTTTTAACATGTACTTCCTACTTCTTTTCCAGAGACACCTACTCACCTTCACACATCTGCAGCCTGCTGTAACAGCCTTAACTGCATTGGCATGTGATATGGAGACGGCCGTCTCTGTGGAACAGAAACACCTGTGGATGAAGGGTGAGGGGCTCAGTGACATGGCTGTAATAAAGTTTACCCTTTGATGTAGATTCTTATCTGTATGTTAATGCCGTTTTTTTCCCTGTTTGTTTTCGTTTTGTTTGCATACTCCCACATTTTGTAGTGGGTGATAGTGTTAAACACCTTTTTAAGAATCCGTTTGATTCTTACTGTTTGTTTACTTTTGTACATAATAAAAGAGAGTTCTATGTTCTCAACATAAAATTGATGTCTGCAAGTCTTCATTTTTATATCATTCCATAGTATCATGACTTTAATGTACTATTTCCTTCATCATGAAACACCAAATACACACGGTCGGGTTAAACTCCATCCTCCATTTTTCCACCCATTTCTGCATCTGATCTATATCCTGCTGAATACTTTGACATCCGACCTCACTGTCCGTGACCCCAGCATTATCATCATCGTCCAAAAAGCAGGTTGAAGGACACATCAGAACCATCCACACTGATGAGTTAAAGGATGACCGATTTTTGTCCCCGCTGGCATCCCACCAATCTCACCCCCACAACATCAATTTGACACCAGCCCTCCTAAGCTGAGTGAGGTAAAAGAAGTAGTGAGGAAGGCAAGAACGGCCTCTGCACCAGGCCCTAATGGTGTTCCGTATTGTGTCTACAAGAATGCCACAGATATTCTGAAATTCCTCTGGAGGAACATGAGGGTTGCGTGGGAAAAGGAAGTCATCCCCAAAGCCTGGTGAAGAGCGGGGGAGGGTCCTGATTTATTTCAGCAAATAAATCTTCTTAACATAAAGGGCAAGATCTTTTTCAGTGTGGTGGCGAAAAGACTTAAAGTATCTGAAACAAAACCATTTCACTGATACGTCAATCCAAAAGGCTGGCATAGCAGGCTTCTCGGGATGCCTTGAACATACCAGCGTCATATGGCATCAAATCCAGGCTGCTAAGAAAGAACGAAAGAATCTGCATGTCTTGTTCCTCAATGTGGCCAACGCCTGTGGATCAGTTCCTTATTCGCTGCTGTGGACTGCTTTTGAATTCTTTCAGGTGCCTGCAATAATAATAAATCTGGTAAAAAACTACTTCCAGGATCTGCAATTTTGTCTCACAACATCAGACTTTACCACAGCGTGGCAACCACTGGAAGTAGGCATCATGGTGGGGTGCACGATCTCCCCATTGACCTTCACTATGACAATGGAGCTCATTATTAGAGCATCAAAATGGGTTGTGGGAGGAAAACGTCTACAGTGTGGTCCGTGATTGCCACCGGTATGAGCCTATATGGACGATATAACAACACTAATAACAACTATCCCCTGCACCTAGAGACTTGTGGAAAAACCATCAAAACATGGGCAAGGATGAAGATTAAACCCAGCTAGTGTGCAAGCATCTCATTGTCAAAGGTCAAGTCAAGGATCAAAGGTTTCATATTGACGGAATACCTGTTCCAACTGTTTCAGAAATGCCAGTGAAGAGTTTGGGCTGATGGTATGATGCAAAGCTCAAGGACACTGAGCAGTTTGAACAACTGAAAAAGGATACCATCATGCACATAGATCGCATCAACAAGACCTTGCTACGAGGATAACTCAGGCTGTGGTGCTTCCAATTTGGCATACTACCAAGAATCATGTGGCCTTTAACTATGTATGAAATCCCCATCAACAAAGTGGAAAAGCTGGAAAGAATGATCAGCACACATGTGAAACAGTGGCTTGGACTTCCATGATGCTTAAGTGCTGTCGGACTGTACAGGAGTGGCAAATTGGAATTACCCATTACAGGACTTGTGGAAGAGTTCAAATGCACTAAAGCAAGGTTGGTCATGACCCTCACTGAATCTGGAGATACTGTTATTCGAACAGCGGCCCCCCGTGTGGCAACGGGGAGGAAGTGGGCCCCATCTGAAGTCGTTCAGAGTGCTAAGTCTGCTCTTCATTTCCGGGATGTGGTTGGTCAGGACCGGGCTCGGGCTCGTCCCAAAAGCTCCTCAATGGCACAAGGCAACATCAGTGCAGAAGAGGCAGCTCGTGGTGGAGGAGGTGAGAAGACAGGAGGAGGCAGAGCGACATGCCAAGGCCGTCTCAATAGCCAAGCAGTGCCAATGGACTAACTGGGAGAGCCTGGAAAAGAGGATCTCGGCTAAGTTTTGTCATCAGAGCCACTTATGATGTTCTACCATCTCCGCAGAACCTGAAGCAGTGGTTCAGAGAAGACCCCGCTTGCTCCCTTTGCCAAGCACCTGCATCACTAAGGCACATTTTAACAGGATGCTCTATGAGCCTCGGCCAAGGGTGTTACACTTGGCAGCATAACCAAGTTCTCAAACAGCTGGCCTCAATCCTGGAACAGAGGCGAATGATTTGTACCAGTTGTACCACAACATTTGTACCAGCAGGCCAACCTCCAGAGCACCAGATAACATCAAAGAATGCAAGCATTCTGCAGCCTGCTCGGGATTGGAAAATGGAAGTGGACTTAGAAAAATGGCTCGTGTTTCTCCCAGACATGGTGGCTACAGCACTCCGGCCAGACATGGTCCTGTGGTCCACAACAGCCAAGTTGGCGTACGTTGTGGAATTGACAGTTCCATGGGAAGATGGTGTTGAAGAAGCTTATGAGAGGAAAAAGACCAAGTACTCTGAACTGGCAACTGAAGCTTCCCAGAATGGCTGGACGACCAAGATTTTCCCTGTCGAAGTAGGATGCAGGGGATTTGTTGCTACATCTATGACCAGGCTATTAAATAAAATGGGGGTGAGGGGTCGCTCCCTCCAACAAGCAATCAAATACTTATCAAATTCTGCAGAAAAAAGCAGCAATTGGATTTGTATCAAAAGGAGAGACAACAATTGGGCTGCAAGATGAAGACAGGAGGGTATTGAATTGAGGGGGGTGTAACTGGGACGCCAGGTATCACTGTTGAGCCCTCTGGAGATGCTGTGGGCTTATCAATGAAACGTCAAAGAAGGAGGGTGCCCACCTGATGACCCCGATGACGTACCTACCCTACCTTTCACCACTCCAATCCACTGCAAATAGCAAGAGTGCTGACATATTACAGGGATTGAAACATCAAGTCCCATTAGCTCTATAATGTCATCTCAAACTTACTAACCAACCCCTCCACATTCACACACAAGTCATTTATATAAATCATAAACAGTAGAAGTCCCAGCACAGATCCCTGCAGAATTCCACTGTCCACAGACCTCCAGCCTGAATATTGTCCTTCCACCACAACCCTCTGCCTTCATCTGTAAGCCAGTTCGAAATCCATACGAACAAGTCTTGTGCTTCTTAATCTGCAGCAGCCCGTCATGCCTTACTATATCCATGTAGACATCATTCACCACCCTACCCTCATCGATCACCTTCATCACATCCTCAAAAACTCAAACAAGTTAATAAGATATGACCAGCTGTGTACAAAGCCATGCTGACTATCCCTAATTAGCCCATTTTCTTCCAAATGGGAGTAAATCCTATCTTGAAGAATCTTCTTCAATACCTTCCGTACCACTGATGTGACGCTCATGAGTCAGGATGAAGAGTACAAATTACAGCAGGAGATACAATCAGCATGTAAGAAAGGCCGTGTTACAGGAAATTTCAATATGCAGGTAGACTGGGAAAATCAGGCTGGTACTGGATCCCAAGAGAAGGAATTTGTAGTGTGCCTACGAGATGGCTTCTTAGAGCGGCTTGTGGTTGAGCCTACCAGGGGAAAAGGCAATTCTGGATTTGGTGGTGTGCAAGAACTGGATTTGATTATGGAGCTTAAGGTAAAGGAACCCCTAGGAATTTGTAACATAATATGATAAAATTCAACCTGCAGTTTGAGAAGAAGATGAAATCAGATGTGACGGCATTACTGTAGTCAAGGTAACTACAGAGGCATAAGTAAGGAGGTGGCTATTGTTGAGTACAAAGCGATCCAAGCAAGAATGATTGTGGAACAGCAATGGCTGAAGTTTCTGAGAATAATTTGGAAGTTGCAGGATCTTTTCATCCCAAAGAGGAAGAAAGATTCTGAGGGAAGAATGAGGCGGCTGTGGCTGACTAAAGGGGCTGTCCCACTTGGGCAACCTAATCCACGATGGCAGTAAAAATACAACTCCTGCTGTTTGCTTTTGCTTCTGCAGCCTAAAGGCAGAAGGGCAAGAACAAGGGTGAAGAGGAAGCACAAGAAGAGGTCTCAGTGGTGAAGCCCCTCTTGCAAAGAAGATTCAGGCTTGGACAGCATGAGAGCCTGATAAATGTGCTGCATGAGGAGGATGTGTCTGGTTTTAAAAACATCACAATAATACACACTGACCTGTTTAATGACAAACATGGACCCTCTGCTGAAAAAAAAAAGATACCTATATGAGAAAGCCACAGGAACCAAGCCTGTGCCTAGCCATCACCCGCTGCTCTGGGCCAAATGGATTCTTGGGGTGGCAGCTCAGTCACTCAAGCCTGATGTGCTGGCAGCTTACTCACTCACGGCTGGTGGGCGAGCAGTTGACTCACAGCTATTCCTTGAAATTCCATTTAAAGCAGGGTGCAAGGCCACCAAATTCAAATGTAGTTTCCTACCATTTCAAGCAGGGTGTAAGACCACCAAATTCAAGTGCAGTTTCCGACCACTTCAAGCAGGGTGCATGGCCACCAAATTCAAGTGCAGTTTCATACCACTTCAAGCAGGGTGCAAGGCCACCACACTCAAGTGCAGTTTCATACCACTTCAAGCAGGGTGCAGGGCCATCAAACCCAAGTGCAGTTTCATACCACTTCAAGCAGGGTGCAAGTCCACCAAATACTAGTGCTGTTTAATGCCATTTCAAGCAGGGTGCAAGGCCACCAAATTCAAGTACATTTCATACCACTTCAAGCAGGGTGCATGAAATCATGAAACAGAAAAACAGGAACTGGTCAAGATCTTTCTTTTAGTAATATAGATACGAAGATAAGGTGATGGACTGTCCCAGTACACCAGATGACTGGAAGAGAGTGGCGAATGGCTTTGACAAAAGATGGAACTTTAAGCATACATGTGGGGCAGTGGATGGCAAGTACGTCGCCATCCAGTGTCCAACCAAGGGAGGGTCAAAATACTTCAATTACAAGACGTTTCATTCCTTCGTACTGTTAGCTGTGGTGGATTCAAACTACAACCTCCTGTATGTGGATGTGGGCACACCTGGCAGTGTCGCAGATGGTAGGATCTGGAGAGAGACCTCCCTTGGGCAGGCACTGGAAGAAGGAACAGCAGGCATGCCTGATCCAGAACCTCTGCCAGGAGAAGACAACCTTAGAAACATAGAAACATAGAAAATAGGTGCAGGAGTAGAGGCCATTCAGCCTTTCGAGCCTGCACCGCCATTCAATATGATCATGGCTGATCATCCAACTCAGTATCCCATACCTGCCTTCTCTCCAAACCCCCCGATCCCTTTAGCCACAAGGGCCACATCTAACTCTCTCTTAAATATAGCCAATGAACTGGCCTCAACTACATTCTGTGGCAGAGAATCCCACAGATTCACCACTCTGTGTGAAGCCATGCACTACACAATGGTTGGTGATGACGGCTTTGCACTCAGGCCCTGGATGATGAAGCCATATCCACACAGGTATTTGACAAGGGAGCAGAGATCTTTAAATACAGGCTGTCCAGGGCTAGGAGGGTTGTTGAAAACGCATTTGGCATCCTCTCCAGCAGATTTCGATGCTTGCTGACTACTATGGAGCAGGAGCCCAAGAATGTGGAGACTTGTGTACGCAGCATGTGTCCTCCACAACCTGATCCGTATCAAAGGTGCAGCAGCATCAGCATCAGCAACAGCCATGTAGGAGGGTGACTTGGTGGACAACCGTACAGGAAACATAACACCAGGTGTATGGAGGACTGGGGAACACGCTACACCTATGGTGTCACTGCAGCGATTGCCAGGTAACACCAGGAGAAAGAGTGCCAAAGAGCAGAGAGACCATCTCTTACTACAACTAAGTACTGGGCAGTGTGCCATGGCAGAACAAAGTTATTTGAGGAACAACAGCGAACATCACACAGCACAAAATGAGGTCCACCATTCAGGAGGAGAGCCCACTGCGGACAAGAAAATATATTTTTCAGGACAATTAAAATCCTGCAGATTTTGTTTAATTCCAGGCAAAGTGATCTTATTGAATTTATCTTAATATTTAAGTTAAAATTTTTAAATTCAGTGTACTTGTTTAAGTGACATTTAACGAGATGTATAAACACTTTGTTTTACAGTAAGTGTGCTGGGTTTTTTTTCAGATTTATCGAGAGGTTCAATAAATATTCCTTTAAAATGCAGAGCTTGTGTCTGTTTTCATTCATAAAAATAATTGTGAGAAGTTAAAATGGGAATACATTGCACTCCTTCCTTGATTTGGTGCGTGTTTCAATTATCTAAATATATGATCAATTAAATATGACATTTAAGTGATGACATGTTGGACATATCAAAATAATGGATTTCAGACATCAATTCTAGTTTGAAAAAACAAGAATGTCCTTCATTGTGCATTAAAGGTAACGAATTGTGATAAGCAAATATATTTTGAAAAAAGACTTTAACGCAAAATTTTTATTAACCTTAACAATGTGAGAACTTCAAACAAAAACCAAAGTGCAAACTATTAAACAAACATACACATGACATCTACATCAAAGAGAACATCAATTATGCCCCAGGTCCATGCTGTAACCCCCTCTTGCTACAGATGCCGGTGTGTCTCTTGGAGGAAGACTGTAATCAACATAATCTGAACTAATAAAGATAACATTGATCCAGCAGGATGGAGGTCTGTGTATCTTATTGACTGTCTCCGAAAACAAAAGGATAGATTTAAATGTAAAAACAATACAGGCCCTCAACAGCTGCAAAACTAAACTGGTGCAATGTTTTGTCTTTGCAGTCAGATCATGGACGATGTTTGAAACACATAAATATTACGAATGGAAGGAGGATTAATTTAATAATCTTATAAGGGTGTGAATGACAAATAATTAAAGTCAAATCTAAACTCACAATTTTCTTTTTTAAATTGTATACCTGTCCAGCCTGCAGATATGGCTGTGCCCCCATTTGCATGTCCGGTAGATGTGGCCTCGATGACTGCTTTTGAAACACAGAATCATATATAAGTGGAACTCAAATGAAGTTAAAAAAATCTCACTGAGGAGTTCTGTGACAAAGGACTGCAATCATCAAAGTGTTTATTTAATACCTGCTCAGAGTAACATGGCCAGGTTTAATCTACAATTGGAGAGGGAGAAGGGTAGATCGGGGGTCACAGTGTTGCAGTTGAATAAAGGGGACTATGGGGCCATGAGGGAGGAGCTGTCCAAAGGCGACTGGAAAGATACACTTGCAGGGATGACAATGGAACAAAAAGGGCAGGTGTTTCTAGGAATAATACAGAAGGTGCAGGATCAGTTCATTCCTAGGAGGAAGAAAGATTCCAAGGGGAGAAAGGGGCCACCATGGCTGACAAGGGACGTCAGGGACAGTATAAAAATTAAAGAGAAGAAGTACAACGTAGCAAAGATGAGCGGAAAGCAAGAGGATTGGGTAATGTTTAAACAACAAAAAGACAATACGGGGAGAAAAGATGAGGTACGAAGGTAAGCTAGCCAAGAATATAAAGCAGGATAGTAAAAGCATCTTTAGGTATGTGAAGAGGAAAAAATTATTTAAGACCAAAGTTGGACCCTTGAATACTGAAAAAGGTGTATTTATTATGGGGAACAAGGAAATGGCAGATGAGTTGAACAAGTACTTTGTAAAATGTGTGCAGGATAGTTTTTTGCAGCAGTACATAGAGGTACCGACCAGAGAAGGGGCAGTGCTGGACCTCCTGTTAGGAAATGAGGCAGGACAGGTGACGGAGGTATGCGTTGGTGAGCACTTCGGGACCAGTGATCACAATACCATTAGTTTCAATATAATTATGGAGCGAGTCAGAACAGGACCTAGAGTGGAGATTTTGATTGGAGAAAGGCTAACTTTGAGGGAATGCGTGAGGATTTTAAAGGAGTGAATTGGGACACTTTGTTTCATGGGAAGGATGTAGAAGAGAAATGGAGGACATTTAAAGGGGAAATTGTAAGAGTACAGAATCTTTATGTCCCTGTTAGGTTGAAAGGAAATAGTAAAAATTGGAAAGAGCCATGGTTTTCAAGGGAAATTAGACACTTGTTTCGAAAAAAGAGAGATATCTACAATAATTATAGGAGGCATGGAGTAAATGAGGTGCTAGAGGAGTATAAAGAATATAAAAATAATCTTAAGAAAGAAATTAGGAAGGCTAAAAGAAGATATGAGGTTGCTTTGGCAAGAAAGGTGAAAGTAAATCCAAAGGGTTTCTACAGCTATATTAATAGCAAAAGGATAACGAGGGATAAAATTGGACCATTGGAGAACCAGAATGGACAGCTATCTGCAGAGCCAAAAGAGATGGGGGAGATATTGAACAATTTCTTTTCTTCGGTATTCACCAAGGAGAAGGATATTGAACTCTGTGAGGTAAGGGAAAAAAGTAGAGTAGCTATGGAAACTATGAGATTCAAAGAGGAGGAAGTACTGACACTTTTGAAAAATATAAAGGTGGATAAGTCTCCAGGTCCTGACAGGATATTCCCTAGGACATTGAGGGAAGTTAGTGTAGAAATAGCAGGAGCTATGACAGAAATATTTCAAATGTCATTAGAAACGGGAATAGTGCCGGAGGATTGGCGTACTGCGCATGTTGTTCCATTGTTTAAAAAGGGTTCAAAGAATAAACCTAGCAATTATAGACCTATTAGTTTGACGTCAGTGGTGGGCAAATTAATGGAAAGGATACTTAGAGATAATATATATATAAGCATCTGGATAAACAGGGTCTGATCAGGAACAGTCAACATGGATTTATGCCTGGAAGGTCATGTTTGACAAACCTTCTTGAATTTTTTGAAGCGGTAACTAGGGAAATTGATGAGGGTAAAGCAGTGGATGTTGTCTATATGGATTTCAGTAAGGCCTTTGACAAGGTTCCCCATGGAAGGTTGCTTCAGAAGGTTCAATCTTTGGGTGTTAATGGCGGAGTAGCAAGATGGATTCAACAGTGGATGAATGGGAGATGTCAGAGAGTAATGGTGGATGGCTGTTTGTCAGGTTGGAAGCCGGTGACCAGTGGGGTGCCTCAGGGATCTGTGTTGGGTCCACTGTTGTTTGTCATGTACATCAATGATCTGGATGATGGGGTGGAAAATTGGATAAGTAAGTATGCAGATGATACTAAGATAGGTGGTATTGTGGATAATGAAGTAGATTCTCAAAGTCTACAGAGAGATTTGGGCCATTTGGAAAAGTGGCTGAAAGATGGCAGATGGAGTTTAATGCTGATAAGTGTGAAGTGCTACATCTTGGCAGGACAAATCAAAAATAGGACGTACATGGTAAATGGTAGGGAATTGAGGAATGCTGTGGAACAGAGGGATCTAGGAATAACTGTGCATAGTTCCCTGAAGGTGGAATCGCATGTAGATAGGGTGGTAAAGAAAGCCTTTGGTGTGCTGGCCTTTATAAATCAGAGCATTGAATATAGGAGTAGGGAAGTAATGTTAAAATTGTACAAGGCATTGGTAAGACCAATTCTGGAGTATGGTGTACAATTTTTGGTCGCCTAGTTATAGGAAGGATGTCAACAAAATAGAGAGAGTACAGAGGAGATTTACTAGAATGTTGCCAGGGTTCCAGGAACTATGTTACAGAGAAAGGTTGAACAAGTTAGGTCTTTATTCTTTGGAGCGCAGAAGGTTAAGGGGGGACTTGATTGAGGTCTTTTAAAATGATGAAAGGGATAGACAGAGTTGACGTGGATAAGCTTTTCCCATTGAGGGTAGGGAAGATTCAAACAAGAGGGCATGACATGAGAATTAAGGGACAGAAGTTTAGGGGTAACGTGAGGGGGAATTTCTTTACTCAGAGGGTGGTGGCTGTGTGGAATGAGCTTCCAGCAGAGGTGGTGGAGGCAGGATCGATTTTAACATTTAAAAGTAAAGTGGATAGGTATATGGACGTGAAGGGAATGGAGGGGTATGGTCTGAGTGCAGGTAGATGGGACTAGGGGAAAACAAATGGTCGGCACGGACTGGAAGGGCCGAGAGGGCCTGTCTCCGTGCTGTAATTGTTATATGGTTATATGGTTATATGGTTACTTTGGATCTGTCTTCACTAAGGAGGACACAAATATCCTGATGTAGTAGTGGCCAGAGGATCATGACGGAGGAAATGAAGGAAATCTACATTAGGCAGGAAATGGTGTTGGATAGACTGATGGGACTGAAGGCTGATAAATCCCCAGGGCCTGATGGTCTGCATCCCAGGGTACTTAAGGAAGTGGCTCTAGAAATTGTGGATGCATTGATGATAATTTTCCAATGTTCTATAGATTCAGGATGAGTTCCTGTGGATTGGAGAGTAACAAATTTTATCCCAGTTTTTAAGAAAGGCAGGAGAGAGAAAACAGGGAATTTTACTTCGGAGTCACGTGAGTGACTACGTGAAGAACCCGCCTGGCGCTGGCAAACGGCATTACGTCGACGCTGACGGCAGAAGCAGGAGCTGCACAGACAGCTCCTCGACAGCGGTAGGTTCGGAACCGGCAGGTAAGTGCTGTTGAAAAAATTTTTTAGGACTGGAAAACTCCGTGCCTGGTGGAAACCAGGATTTTAAAGGTTTTAAAAACAAACTAAAAGTTTTAATTGAACAGATATACTCTGTTAAAATAACGGAGTTTTAAAAAGAACGTCCCAGGGAAATACCCAGCGATCGGGACGAGAGATTAATTACGGGGCCGGTTCCGATACTGGTACCGTTTAAAATACGGTAGAAAGGTTTAAAATGCTCCACAATTTTGGCAGGATATTTTAAAAGTCAGAAAGACTGTATTTTAAAAAAGTTAATAAAATTTGCGATATGGAGAAAGTACTCCATAATATAAAAAGAGACTAGGGTCACAGTACCCAAACAGTTCCCCAAAAAAGACCCTGAGGGGCTTGAATGTACTAAAGACCAGGGTCACAGTACCCAAACAGTTCCCCAAAAAAGACCCTGAGGGGCTTGAATATACAAAATATGGCTATGTGCCAAATTGAGAAATAAAAACTCTGACCCTGGATAGGGTGGAGGAAGTCTCTTTGGATATAATTCCAAGTGGATCAGGGCTGCAAAAGACAGACCCTGCAAGTGGTGATGTGAATTATGAATGCACACCACAAATAAAATAAAAATAAAAGTGAGGCCAGGTGTGCCTGAGATAGCAAAAGTTTTTGCTATATCTAAAGGAAGTGGTGAGGCTATGGAAAAACCTAGCTGCCTACATTAATTATATGGTATCTCACCAACTTCAAGAATACGATAAAACTTTATGTTTTATTTAAATATCAATGGTTAATCCATTTATAAATATCCATGTCTCAAATATATGAGATATAAGAAATACAATTTCAAAGTTTCAAAATGGTGCAAATATGTAATACTTTCAATATAAAATAAATTGCCATTAGTTGTGGAGCTTAATAGGAAGAAATATATATAATTTACCGAATCTGCATCATAGGGTTGCAGATTAATACAAATCAGGATATATTAAACTCCTGATTATTATAGAATACCTGCCTTATGATAAATCAAAGATATTAATTACAAAAGAACAGACCACTGATCTTTAAACTTTGGGAAGGAAAACTATGATCCAATAAAAATTTTGAATATGGATCAAAACAAAGACAAAGATCTTTTATCTTACGGTGAAAAAACTATGATCCAATGAAAAATTTGATGATGGATCAAAATAAAGGCAGAAGTGGTATTATCCAAACATAGCCTTATCTTAACCTATATAATTGGGGAAAAGAAGGCTTGATGTACGTTGAAGAGGTGCAAACATCTGGTTACAAAATAAGTCATGAAATCTCCAATTATGGGGGATTACAGGTGTATTATGATGGTTAAAACTTAATATAACTAAGGAGGATATGTTCACCTGTATAAGGGAAAAACTGATTTCAGGTTTGCACTCAAAAGTAAATTTTAAAAAGAATGGGAACGTACATGTATATTATAAAATTACCTTAGTGTAAAGATTCATGGTATAAACCATACAATAATATCATTATTTACACTTTCACAGTGTAAGAAAATAGAAACATCTAGAACATGGAAAACTGTTGTGATTAACAAAGTGTTAATCAATATTACAGGTGCTTGAAATTAATTAAAGTGGGTCAAGCTGTGCAAGTTAAAACTTGTCCAAACAATCAATCAGTTCAAGTTGTTAAACTGAACACTGAAGGAACAATATACTGATAAAAGATCAGCACTTGCACTAATGAGGTACATGGTATGGGTTATCTCGATTACATTTAAATTAGAAGAGATAAAGAGCAGCTGCAAATTAGTGCCTGCCATTACAAACCTGGTGGAAGGTAGGACTTGACCCATTACATATAGCATATGCTCAGGCATTAATAAAATATTTTTAAATTACTATTCTGAATTCAGAAGTAATTTAAGCACCATAAGAGTGGGGAAAATTGTTCCATGATACAAATATGTATTATTGTTGTTGACATACTTTGTTCCTCCATTAGGTTAGGGGAAAATATAAATAAAGTTCCAAAAGAAGGAATACAGAAGCTTATAGAATATGTATGCCTTGTGAAGAGGCTTATGCAAAAATATCAAATGTTCATAACGCTTCAACTATAAAATTTATCATTATGTGAATGTTTGGGTAATGTAAAAAAGGTTTCATAAGCTGCTTCAACTATAAAATTACAACTGAAGCAAGTGTTACAGATGGTCAAATGTACAGCTTCTGTGAATGTTTGGGTAAAGATAAGAATATTATCTACTTACTTATAACAATAATTGATATGTTTTTTTGTTAAGCGGTACTGCAGACAATTATACAACCATATTTTTGGTGCAATAATAAAAACATAAATGGTTTAGACAGCAAGTCAGAAAGTAAAAAAAAAAAATAAAGGACTAGGAAGATTTTTGCCCATTTTCCTAAGGTTATGTGCAACATTCGATATTTAATTGGTCTACTTTTGATGTAGTATTTATGTTTTTTTCGCTGTTAGAGTTAGTTGATCCAAAGATAATCAATTCAGTATCAATTTTGTGTTAACTATTGATTTCATTCCAAAATGTATACAGTTTTGTACAAGAGACAAAGGAATGTGCTATAGTGGCATTTTGAGTTAGACATTTGTCGCAGATAAACATTTGTATTCAGTCTTGTTTTCGAATAAAATCTATGTAAAATTTTAAATTGAATAGGTTATGTCTTACATTCATTGAACATTTGTTTACAATATCCACGTATATTATATAAGTAAGATATAAATTGCTGTGATTCTGCCTTTCTATTCATTCCTTCCTCCAGTAGATCTAAAGTTTGATATCCTTGTATATACTTTTTCAAATAATCTTGAATTTGAATATTTGAAATATTGATTACTTTTCAAATTATATTTTAGTTGTAATTGTTGGAATGATAAAAGATGGGGAATAATGGATTTGAATGATTATTAGCTATGGAGAAAGAAGCGATAATTTTCTTAATTTTAAAGTTAATTTTATTTGTTTCCAAATTCGTATTATACTATGAATAATTGGATTCTTCCGATTAATCTGGTTGTATACAGATTAAATCACTGATTTTAAATATTTCTTGTGGGTCACAAGATAAGTCAAACAACAATTATGGGATTATCTAAGTAAACAGATGTGGTATGTTTTAAAGTTTAGTCCACCTGTTTATCTCTAAGGAAGAGACAATGGTATCGGAAGATAACAAATTTGGGAAGAAAAACATATTGTCATTAATATGGATTACTTACGATTAATCTGATTGCATACAGATTAAATCACCGATCTTTCGAATATTCTTGTGGGTAATCTAAGAACAGTGAAGGTGGATGCTTTTCTCCCAATTACATGAGGAAAAGATTCTTTGTGTTCCTCATTTTTGTTTAATAGGGCAGTGTCTGATGAATATGTAGCAGGACACTGCCAGAGGCATTTTGGTGGCCCAATATGGGTCCTTTATGGTTCATTTATATTGTGTGATTTTGAACTGCTAGTGATGATTCATAATGGCAGTAATTTATTGAAGTCAAAAAAGGGGTCTCGACCTAGGTCGTTGCCTGTCTCCCTTTGTTTCTTTGGATGCTGCTGCACCCACTGGGATCTCCAGGTTGAGAAACCCTGCAGTAATTTATTGTTGTACAAAAACCTCCATAAGTGAAAAATGAATTTGACTATCTACTGGTTGACTAGACCATCTCAACAGCTGATGGTCAAAGAAGTCTATGAATGTAAACCAATATTACGATATATCAATAAAATAATTATGTATAAAGAAGTGTTATACCTGCAATTTGCGGAAATAAGTCTAAATAACTATATTTTGTTATAAGAAATTGGAGGTCTGTATATACAGTAAAGTTATTTTTTTCATTTAGATATATGTGAATTCCTTGTGGATTGCATTTTCTAAGTATCTAATTGATAGAGCCAATTATAGGGCTCAGAGTGTTACCGTCTTATAAACGGACAATATATTAACCAAGAAGTTATCAGATGCATTCATAATATCCCAATATGGAAAGGGATATATATGTAAATGTTAATAAAATATATATATATGTGTGTGTGTGTGTATATATATATATATTATATATATATATATAGATATAGATATAGATATGGGTATATGTATATATAATCTGTCCAAAATTGTAAAAAATATAAAGGCAGGAGATAAAAAATCTTGAAATGCCTTAAGAAATGGACTTTAACTCTATCTATGATTCAAAAAAAAACTTAAACATTGAAAATAATAATTCTGATAACTTTAGTATCAATATAAGAGTGCAAACATTGCAAATGTTACGTTATAATGGCATGTGGATACAAATTGCATTATCATATATGTTTATGAATCTACCAAACAAAGCGCGCCAAGAAGACCTGAAAACAAAACCAAGGTAAACCTATAAGCACATCCTGCTGGCTTTAAGTTGTGTGTGTGTGTGTGTGTGTGTGAACATTGATGAAAATGTTGCAGTAGGTAAGAGTCTGTGGCAATAAGACTGCTTATTACACACAAAAACCACATTGGGTTCAGTAAAACTGATGGTTATAGAGGAATGTATTTCTAGATGGTTAATAATTGGATACATTCAGTAGGAACTAGACACTGAAAGGTGGAAAATCACTCTGTTAATGAGGAAAATACATTCACAGGAATGGCACAGGAGAGCCACTCGAGCAAAGATGCAAGGCCGCAGGAGGCTGTAGATTACTGTTAAAATAAAGGAACCAGTCATGGTGTCAGATTTAGACACGCAATGTTCGGTTCGCTATAATTGTTGCTTTGTCATGTCGTAAAAAATATATATCAATTGGTATTTGTGATAAATTTGCTTTTCAATAGAAAGGGCATTATTTTCATTTTTTATAATGTGAAAATTATTTATCACATAACTTGAGGCAATGTTTGGGGAAATGTGTTATTCGCTCGTTATTGTGTTAATGAGCCGTACTGTCGTATGGAATAAATTCTACGACACGAAAAACACAGAAAGCTTTAAACTCTTCACGTAGTCACTCACGTGACTCCGAAGTAAAATAGTAAGATTAAACGAGAACTTACCAGTTCGAAGTTTGATCGTTATTTTATGAGGAGTTACGATGAGGGATTACGTGCCCTCCACTCCCCACCCTCATAAAATAAATGATCATCTGGTAGTTCTAAGTCTATTATGAGCCTTACTATGTTACTTCGGCTATTTTGTGTTCTGTGTTTTTCATGCCGCTGCTTTGAAGTATGCCGTTTGCCAGCGCCAGGCGGGTTCTTCACGTAATCCCTCATCGTAACTCCTCATAAAATAACGATCAAACTTCGAACTGGTAAGTTCTCGTTTAATCTTACTATTATAGACCAGTTAGCCTGACATCGGTGGTGGGGAAGATGCTGGAGTCAATTATAAAAGATGAAATAGACGCACATTAGGATAGCAGTAACATGATCGGTCCGAGTCAGGTTCAAGTTCAAGTGAGTTTATTGTCATGTGTCCCTGATAGGACAATGACATTCTTGCTTTGCTTGAGCATACAGAACATAGAAGGCATTTACTACAAAACAGATCAGCGTGTCCATATACCATATATAAATATATACACACATGAATAAATAAACAAATAAAGTGCAAATAACAGATAATGGGTTATTAGTTATCAGAGTTGTGTCCGAGCCAGGTTTAATAGCCTGATGACTGTGGGGAAGTAGCTATTCCTGAACCTGGTCGTTGCAGTCTTCAGGCTCCTGTACCTTCTACCTGAAGGTAGCAGGGAGATGAGTGTGTGGCCAGGATGGTGTGGGTCTTTGATGATACTGCCAGCCTTTTTGAGGCAGCGACTGCGGTAAATCCCCTCGATGGTAGGGAGGTCAGAGCCGATGATGGACTGGGCAGTGCTTACTACTTTTTGTAGTCTTTTCCATCTCCAGGGCGCTCAAGTTGCTGAACCAAGCCACGATGCAACCGTCAGCAAGCTCTCTACTGTGCACCTGTAGAAGTTAGAGAGAGTCCTCCTTGACTCTCCGTAATCTTCTCAGGAAGTAGAGGCGCTGGTGTGCTTTCTTGAAAATTGGGCAGCATGGACTTACGAAGGCGAAATCATGCTTGACTAATCTTCTGCAATATTTTGAGGATGTAACTAGGAAAAGGGAGAGCCAGTGGATGTAGTGTACCTGGACTTTCAGAAAGCATTTGATAAGGTTTCCACATATGAGATTAGTGGGCAAAATTAGGGCACATGGTATTGGGGGTAGAATGCTGACACGGATAGAAAATTGGTTAGCAGACAGGAAACAAAGAGTAGGGATTAACGGGTCCCTATCAGAATGGCAGGCAGTGACAAGTGGGGTACTGCAAGGCTCGGTGCTGGGACCGCAGCTATTTACAGTGGCTTGCAAAAGTATTCATACCCCTTGAACTTTTCCACATTTTGTCACGTTACAACCACAAACGTAAATGTATTTTATTGATGTTATATGTAATAGACCAACACAAAGTGGCGCATAATTGTGAAGTGGAAGGAAAATGATACATGGTTTTCAAATTGTATTACAAATAAAAAACTGAAAAGTGCGGCGTGCAAAAGTATTCAGCCCCCTTTACTCTGATACCCCTAAATAAAATCCAGTGCAACCAATTGCCTTCAGAAGTCACCTAATTAGTAAATAGAGTCCACTTGTGTGTAATCTAATCTCAGTATAAATATAGCTGTTCTGTGAAAGCCTCAGTGGTTTGTTAGAGAACATTAGTGAACAAACAGCATCATGAAGCCCAAGGAACACACCAGACAGGTCAGGGATAAAGGTGTGGAGGAGTTTAAAGCAGGGTTCAGTTATAAAAAAATATCCCAAGCTTTGAACATCTCACGGAGCACTGTTCAATCCATCATCCGAAATGGAAAGAATATGGCACAACTGCAAACCTACCAAGACATGGCCGTCCACCTAAACTGACAGGCCGGGCAAGGAGAGCATTGATCAGAGAAGCAGCTGAGAGGCCCATGGTAACTCTGGAGGAGCTGCAGGGATCCACAGCTCAGGTGGCAGAATCTGTCCACAGGACAACTATTAGTCGTGCACTCCACAAATCGGGTATTTATGGAAGAATGTCAAGAAGAAAGCCATTGTTGAAACAAAGCCATAAGAAGTCCCGTTTGCAATTTGCCACAAGCCATTTGGGGGACACAGCAAACATGTGGAGGAAGGTGTTCTGGTCTGATGAGACCAAAAATTGAAGTTTTTAGCCTAAATGCAAAACACTATGTGTGGCGGAAAACTAACACTGCACATCACCCTGAACACACCATCCCCACTGTGAAACATGGTGGTGGCAGCATCATGCTGTGGGGATGCTTTTCTTCAGCAGGGACAGGGAAGCTGGTCAGAGTTGATGGGAAGATGGATGAAGCCACATACAGAGCAATCTTGGAAGAAAACCTGTTAGAGTCTGAAAAAGACTTGAGACTGGGGCAGAGGTTCACCTTCCAGCAGGACAATGACCCTAAACATACAGCCAGAGCTACAATGGAATGGTTTAGATCAAAGCATATTCATGTGTTAGAATGGCCCAGTCAAAGTCCAGACCTAATTCCAATTGAGAATCTCTGGCAAGACATGAAAATTGCTGTTCAGAGATGCTCTCCATCCAATCTGACTGAGCTTGAGCTATTTTGCAAAGAAGAATGGGCAAAAATTTCAGTCTCTCGATGTGCAAAGCTGGTAGAGACATACCCCAAAGACTTGCAGGTGTAATTGCAGCGAAAGGTGGTTCTACAAAGTATTGACTCAGGGGGGCTGAATACTTTTGCACGCCACACTTTTCAGTTTTTTATTTGTAATAAAATTTGGAAACTATGTATCATTTTCCTTCCACTTCACAATTATGTACCACTTTGTGTTGGTCGATCACATAAAATCCCAATAAAAAACATTTACGTTTGTGGTTGTAGCGTGACAAAATGTGGAAAAGTTCAAGGGGTATGAATACTTTTGCAAGCCACTGTACGATATACATCAATGATTTGGATGAAGGGATTCAAAGTAACATTAGCAAATTTGCAGATGACACAAAGCTGGGTGGCAGTGTGAACTGTGAGGAGGATGCTATGAGAATGCAGGGTGACTTGGACAGGTTGGGGGAGTGGGCAGATGCATGGCAGATGAAGTTGAATGCGGATAAATGTGAGGTTATCCACTTTGGTATCAAAAACAGGAAGGCAGATTATTATCTAAATGGTGTCAAGTTGGGAAAAGGGGAAGTACAACGGGATCTGGGGGGGTCCTTGTTCATCAGTTTATGAAAGTAAGCAGGGGGGGTTACACAAAATGCTGGAGAAACTCAGCGGGTGCAGCAGCATCTAAGGAGCGAAGGAGATAGGCGACGTTTCGGGTCGAGACCCTTCTTATGAAAGTAAGCATGCAGGTACAGCAGGCAGTGAAGAAAGCATGTTGGCCTTTATAACAAGAGGAGTAGAGTAAAGGAGCAAAGAGGTCTTTCTGCAGTTGTACAGGGCCCAAGTGAGACCACACCTGGAGTATCGTGTGCAGTTTTGGTCCCCTAATTTGAGGAAGGACATTCTTGCTATTGAGGGAGCCCAACATAGGTTTACAATGTTAATTCCAGGGATGGCGGGACTGTCATACGCTGAGAGAATGGGGTGGCAGGGCTTGTACACTCTGGAGTTTAGAAGGATGAGAGGGAATCTTATTGAAACATATAAGATTGTTAAGGTGTTTGGACACGCTAGAGGCAGGAAACATGTTCCCCATGTTGGGGGAGTCCAGAACCAGGAGCCATAGTTTAAGAATAAGTGGTTGGCCATTTAGAACGGAGACGAGGAAACACTTTTTCGCACAGAGAGTTGTGAGTCTGTGGAATTCTCTGCCTCAGAGGGCGGTGGAGGCTGGTTCTCTGGATGCTTTCAAGAGAGAGCTAGATAGGGCTTTTAAAAATAGCGGAGTCAGGGGATATGGGGAGAAGGCAGGAACGGGGTACTGATTGGGGATGATCAGACATGATCACCTTGAATGGCGGTGCTGGTTCGAAGAGCTGAATGGCCTACTCTGGCGTCTATTGTCTATCACAGGTAACAGACTACTGACCGACATCTACTACAAACCCACTGACGCCCATGGTTATCTGGACTACACTGATCACCTCTGTGCCCAGGACGAAGTGTTCCAAACCAGGGCATCGGAGATGTCCTCATTCTTTAGGGAATGGAGGGTCCCCTCTTCTACTATAGATGAGACTCTAATCATGGTCTCCTCTATATCCCCCAGCGCTCTTACTCCCCATCCCCCTACACGTAACAAGGACAGTGGCCCCCATGTCCTCACCTTCCACCCTACCAGCTCCGCTCTTACTCCCCATCCCCGTACACGTAACAAGGACAGTGGCCCCCATGTCCTCACCTTCCACCCTACCAGCTCCCCATCCCCCTACACATAACAAGGACAGTGGCCCCCATGTCCTCACCTTCCACCCTACCAGCTCCGCTCTTACTCCCCATCCCCCTACATGTAACAAGGACAGTGGCCCCCATGTCCTCACCTTCCACCCTACCAGCCGTCACATTCAACAGATAATCCTCTGACATTTTCGCCACCTCCAATGGGATCCCACCATTGGCCACATCTTCCCATTCCCCAATTTCAGGTAGTCCTTGTTTTCTCCCTCCTTCCCCTCCCCTTCCCAGCTCTCCCACAGCCTAATGTCTCTGCCTCTTCCTTTCTTTTTCCCACCCCCCACCTCGCCATCAGTCCGAAGAAGGGTCTCGCCCCGTTACGTCGCCTATTCCTTCTTTCCATAAATGTTGCCTGTCCCGCTGAGTCAAGACTAAAATCTTATCTGTACTCCCAAGCCTTTCCTGACGTCCTCTGAGCGAGGGCTATATGTATATATGTATGTAGTTTGTTTGTTTATACTATTCTTATAACAAATGTAAAGCACTTTGACCAACGAGAGTTGTTTTTTAAATGTGCTCTATAAATAAATGTGACTTGACCTGAGTTACTCCAGCATTTTCATCCACCTTCGATTTTTCCAGCAGCTGCAGTTCTTTCTTAAACCACACGGTGGGAGTGTTGACCACAAATTGGCCGGGCCTGCAGTGCAGCGGATCACCACACGGTGGGAGTGTTGACCACAAATTGGACGGGCCTGCAGTGCAGCGGATCACCACACGGCGGGAGTGTTGACCACAAATTGGAGCGACCTTTTATGTGAATTTACTGCACATTGGGAGCGCTGTCTCCAAATTAGATATTGTGCTCTTTACTGCAAAATGGTTCTTTATTGCTCATTGACCCTTTACCTTTCCCCATAATGCACCCATTGCTCAGATGCCAAATTTAGTAAAAGCCCTGAAACCAGGGAAGATTTGGGATGAAAATCAAGGAACTGCTGGTGCTGGTTTTCAAAAAAAGGCACAAAGTGCTGGAGTAACTCAGCGGGTCAGGCAGCATCTGTGGAGAATATGGATAGGTAACGTTTCACAGAGTGCTGGAGTAACTCAGCGGGTCAGGCAGCATCTGTGGAGAACATGGATAGGTGACGTTTCACAGACTGCTGGAGTAACTCAGCGGGTCAGGCAGCATCTGTGGAGAACGTGGATAGGGTGACGTTTCACAGAGTGCTGGAGTAACTCAGCGGGTCAGGCAGCATCTGTGGAGAACATGGATAGGTGACGTTTCACAGAGTGCTGGAGTAACTCAGCGGGTTAGGCAGCATCTGTGGAGAACATGGAGAGGTGACGTTTCACAGAATGCTGGAGTAACTCAGCGGGTCAGGCAGCATCTGTGGAGAACATGGGTAGATGACATAGAAACATAGAAAATAGAAGAAGGATCCCAACCTGAAACATCTGACCATTCCCTTTGCAGGCAGGCAGATGGTGCCTGACCCACTGAGTAGCTCCAGCACTTTGTTTTAGACCAAGTTACATCCCCTGGTTAAAGTAATTCTAGTTGCCTCCTGTTGCAGGGAAAGTAGTTTAATATTCATGACACTTGTTTTTAACTCATTACAAATAAGTAATCTTGCCCTTTGTTTGGAATATGGTCTAAATCTTTATTTGGCTTAGTGTGTTTGCGTCTGTTGCCAGAATCCATTTCCTCTCCTCTCTGCTCCTTTCTAAAGGGGTGACCAATTAGTGTTAGTTTCCACCCAGGATCTCTAAAGACTGGGTCCTCTGATGCTGGAAGAGTCTGCCAGGGTTAGACTGTCTTCCCCATTCTGCCAAATGTTGCATAAACTGGGCCAAACTTCACTACTGTTCCTTTACTTGTACATCTCATCTAATTCAAAGTATTTCTTTGTCGGTTAAAGTAGTATCTGGTTTGTCATGGTTTCCATGGTGTCATGGTTGTCATGGTGTGTTAAAGAATAGGTCTTTATTCTTTGGAGCGCAGAAGGTTACGGGGGATCTTTAAAATGATGAAGGGATAGACAGAGTTGATGTGAATAAGCTTTTCCCATTGAGGGTAGGGAAGATTCAAACAACAGGGCATGACATGAGAATTAAGGGACAGAAGTTTAGGGGTAACATGAGGGGGAATTTACTCAGAGAGTGGTGGCTGTGTGGAATGAGCTTCCAGCAGATGTGGTGGAGGCAGGATCGATTTAACATTTAAAAGTAAAGTGGATAGGTATATGGACGGGAAGGGAATGGAAGGGTATGGTCTGTGTGCAGGTAGATGGGACTAGGGGAAAATAAATGTTCGGCACCGACTGGAAGGGCCGAGAGGGCCTGTTTCCGTGCTGTAATTGTTATACGGTTATATGGTTTCTCCAGATATTTGAACTGCCTGTATGCTCCTATTTGTTTCGGTTTGTGCGCAGGGTTTCAATGTCCATGGTAAAGGGCACGGTATCAGGGGCAGTGTCGGGGAGAACACTTCATGTGACGTGGTAAGTTTCACATTTAGAGACACAGCGCGGAAACAGGCCCTTTGGCCCACCGAGTCCGCATCGACCAGCGATCCACACACATTAACACTATCCTACACACACTAGGGACAATGTTACATTGATACTAAGTCAATTAACCTACAAACCTGCACATCTTTGGATAGTGGGAGGAAAGTGAAGATCTGTCAGAAAACCCACTGGCTCACTGGGCGAATGTGCAAACTCTGTACAGAACCCGTGTCTCTGGCGCTGTAAGGCAACAACTCTACCACTGTGCCACTGTGCTGCCCTTCAACAAAGCTGGCATGTTGCTGTGCCAGTGAATTACAGTAGTCAATGTATTCTGCTACCCTGTAGGGTTCACTACAATCCTTTCAATGGCTGATCCTGTTTCTCGTCACATTTAATTTCAATTGGAATCCCTTCCTCTCTAGGTGTCCAGTGTGTCGACAGACTTCAAATCACTAACGTGACATTGGTTTGTTTTGTATATAACTTGGTCTATGTGAATATGGTTATGGAGTTGGTACAAAGGTATAGAAACATACACAATAGGTGCAGGAGGAGGCCATTCTGCCCTTAGAGCCTGCACCGCCATTCAATATGATCATGGCTGATCATCCAATTCAGTATCCCGTACCTGCCTTTTCTCCATAACCCCTGATCCATTTAGCCACAAAGGGCCACATCTAACTCCCTCTTAAATATAGCCAATGAACTGGCCTCAACTACCTTCTTGTGGCAGAGAATTCCACAGATTCACCACTCTGTGTGAAAAATGTTTTTCTCATCTCGGTCCTAAAAGACTTCCCGCTTATCCTTACACTGTGACCCATTGTTCTGGAGTTCCGCAACATCGGGAACAATCATCCTGCATCTAGCCTGTCCAACCCCTTAAGGATTTTGTAATTCTCTATAAGAGACTTTGTAAGCCTCAATATTCTAAATTCCAGCGAGTACAAGCCGAGTCTATCCAGTCTTTCTTCATATGGAAGTCCTGCCATCCCAGGAATCAGTCTGGTGAACCTTCTCTGTACTCCCTCTATGGCAAGAATGTCTTTCCTCAGATTAGGAGACCAAAACTGTACCCAATACTCCAGGTGTGGCCTCTCCAAGACCCTGTACAACTGCAGTAGAACCTCCCTGCTCTTGTACTCAAATCCTTTTGCTATGAATGACAACATACCATTCGCTTTCTTCACTGCCTGCTGCACCTGCATGCCTACTTTCAATGACTGGTGTGCCATGACACCCAGGTCTCGTTGCATCTCCTCTTTTCCTAATCGGCCGCCATTCAGATAATAGTCCACCTGTTTTTGCCACCAAAGTGGATAACCTCACATTTATCCACATTATCCTGCATCTGCCATGCATTTGCCCACTCACCCAACCTATCCAAGTCACCTTGCAGCCTCCTAGCATCCTCCTCACAGCTAACACTGCCCCCCAGCTTAGTGCCATCCACAAACTTGGAGATGTTGCATTCAATTCCCTCGTCCAGATCATTAATATATATTGTAAATAGCTGGGGTCCCAGCCCTGAGCCTTGTGGTACCCCACTAGTGACTGCCTGCCATTCTGAAAAGGACCCGTTTACTCCTATTCGTGGCCCCTGTTTAGAACCTTCTCTGTGGATGAATGTTTGGGAAAGATTAACAACTGTTTCTCTAATTGGGCTCAGCCTGTCCTTCTTCTTCTTGTAGGATTCCGGCAGTGTAGACGCTGCTAAGCGTATTATTGCCCTCCACAGGTCACAGTTTGAACTAAATTCTTACATACAGTCCTGTAACATGCAGGAATTGAAGAACAGCCCTGGATATCAGCTGATGTTTCTCACTGTGTCCAAACAAAGATAAAACAGAAAAGGCCTCAACTCCAAGTCCTGTCTGTCTAGCAAACAATGCCTTTCTTTCTACCCTATACTTTTTACATTCTAGGAAAACATGCTTAACTGTCTCCTTACTCCCACATTCACACAAGCCAGAAACATGTTTCCCTACAATGCACAAACAGTAATTTAACCCACAATGTCCCAACCTCAATCTACACAGTTTAACTGAGTCCCTACGGGACAGAGATATACAGAAACATATTTTTCTAACTTCAGCTTGTACAGAAAAGTAGTGTCTACCCCTGACTTCCTTTTCCCATCCTCTCTGCCATTCTTTTGTTATGCCCTCTTTAATTATTTCTCTCAGTTCCACTCTCCCCAATGATACATGGATATCTATTTCCCTTCTTAAACTCTCCTTTGCTATGAGGTCCACCTGCTCATTCCCCCTCACCCCAGCATGCCCGGGAACCCAGCAAAAAGTGATGTTACACGCAAACCCAATTCTAGAAAAAAACACTCAAGATTTAATTTAGAATGTCAGGACGAGCGTTAGATTTCGCTACTCTTAAAGTTTCAAGAGCAGCTGCAGAATCAGAACAGATAACGACTTCTCTAAAACTGGCTTCCTCAATCCACCATAGAGCCATTGAATTGCCATTAATTCAGTCGTGAGAACAGAGCTTCCATCAGAAATGCGTCGGCCAAGCTGCTCCACATACACTCCAAACCCAGCTCTCCCACTAACTGGATCTTTAGATCCATCTGTAAAAACAATCAAAGTGCTCTCACTGAATGAATTAAGATATTCCACTATTCTTGGAGTCACCTCGCGCTTATCTTTTTTCCTGAAGAAAATCAAGCTCAATAAACAGTTCAGGAAGAACCCAATAGGGCACAGGTAACCATATTGTATGCTCTATAATACCCCCTTGTTCCAAACCCAGCTTCCTAGCCCACTGATTTATAATGACAAAAAATGTGTTATATTTGTTACCATCATCAACCTCTTGCAACAAACACCTTGCTGGGAAGGTATCATTACATCCACAAGTTTAGCCCAGTAATGTAACCCTAGCTTAATGTGCCTTAACCATAAGGGCATTTCTCCCATTTCAACAATCAGGGCAGGGACTGGGGAAGTTCTGAAGGCTCCACAGCAAAGCCTCAATGCCTTTGCCTGCAACACATCTAGCCTAGCCAGAACAGTTTTAGACGCAGGACCCATACAGAAAACACCCGTAGTCAAGAGAAGATCTGATCATAGCCTGATAAATTAGCAGCATTGTCTCCCTGTTAGCCCCCCACTCACACCCAACCAGACTTCTCATAACATTCAGAACTTTTTCACATTTCAACACAATTTTACCTACATGCACAACCCAAGTCATACGCTCTTCAAACCAAACACCCAAAAACTTAAAAACCTTTACCTTCTCCAATAGAGACCCATACATATACAGCCCTATCTTAGGTAACTTTCTTTTAAAACCAAATACCATATATTTAGTCTTAGAGGCAGAGATTTTAAAGCCCCATGTGTTCCCCCATTCCTCTACAGACACTAACACTCTTTGAATCTGTTTTAAAACAAACTCTACATTACAACCTCTTTTCCAGATGGCCCCGTCATCTGCAAACAAAGACAGACCAAATCCTCTCTCTAATTTACAAAATATGTCGTTTATCATGATATTAAATAAAACTGGACTGATAACACTTCCCTGCGGGGTTCCATTCTCTATCTCTACAGTCTCTGATCTGACACTACCAACCATTACTTGTATTGTTCTATTCAATAAAAAATCCTTAATCCAGTTGAACATTCGTCCCCTGACTCCCAGGTCAAAAATTTTAATCATTAATCCCTCCTTCCACAAAGAATCATATGCCTTCTCAATATCAAGGAATACACTCACTACTATTTCCTTGCTTCTAAATGCCCTTTTAATATCCTGATCCAAAACTGATACAGACTCCATTGTAGACCTTCCATTCCTAAAACCATTCTGTACATCAACAAATAGTCCTCTGGTTTCTAAAAAATAAACTAGTCTGTTGGTTACCATCCTCTCCATAATTTTACAGAGCACTGCTGTGAGCGCTATAGGTCGATATGAACTAGGGTCAGATGCCTCTTTGCCCGGTTTTTAAAATAGGGACCATGACTGCATGTTTCCATTCATTTGGCAAATAACCCTCTGCCCACACAGTATTAAACAAAGCTAAGATTCATCAAGTACAATATCATCCAGATGTTTAAATAACTCATACGACAACCTATCTCTCCCCGGGAGGTATTTGCCCTGGACATAATTGCATCCTTCAACTCTTTTATGGTAAAAAACAGATTAAAGTATTATCATTTACTAAACTCCTCTCCAGCTTCCACTGATTAACTGCCATCAGCTCGATTCTCTTTCTACACCTCTCCACTCCCATGCTCTCTGATCTATGCACTGCTTGAAAACTGTCAACACATATGTCTGCTTTTTCCTTATTGGAAACTGCTACCACCTCACCCTTCTGCAACACTGGTAACAAACTCCTTTTATATACTCCTGACATTCTACGCACAGCTGACCACAAATGCCTTACTGGAGTTTCAGGGCCTAACATACCACAAAACCTTCCTCCAACTATTCCTCTTTGCATCCTTTACAACTCGTCTTGCTACTGCCCTTAGCCGCTTGAAACTCCATTGCATTGACCAAAATTGGATACTTTCTTAATTTTTCGATAGGCTATATTCTATTCCTTACAGCTTCATCACATTCTTTATTCTACCAAGGAACAGACATACGGGACCTAGGTTCCTGCTTCACAGGAATAGTACAACAAGCTGTCTCTTGAATCATGAGACTAATGGAAGTATTCCAACTATCTACAGAACCCTCACTAACCTCTCCAACTAAACTTTGAGCCTTCTCTTGGAATTTATCCCATTTGACCTGAGAAAAGTTATATCTAGGAACTTTCTTTTCCACTTCTCTCCTCATACCAAAACCTACATAAAATTGGATAATGATCACTACCCAGTGTACATCTATCCATTACATCCCATTCACCAATTCTTGCTAAGTTAGATGAAGCAATTGATAAATCTATGTGGCTGCAGGTGTTTCTCACAATATTATCTGTAAATTGTCCCTAGTGTGTAGGATAAACTAGTGTATGGGTGATTGTTGGTTGCCGTGAACTCAGTGGGCCAAAGGGTCTGTTTCCACACACTGTATCTCTAATACTAAACTAAACTAAACTAAATTGACCAGTTAGGGATATACTAGCATGGGATTAGCACAGTGATCAACTGCTGATCACTCACAAAGTGAAAACTCCATAACTAAGCACATGCAATTTTAAAAATTCATTCTTAGGATTTGTGCATTTTTCTGGCAAACCTTAAACATTTAGAGCCTCTTATAGTAGTCGATCACAGATGAATTAAGACTCAACTGAATTATCCGGCACTGTTGTAAAGTTTGATACCACGACCTAAACAAAATCTATCACTCAGGATTGAAACTGTTAATTGACCCCGGGGCACAAAGGCTGAAGGCCTGGAGAGATTAGAAGGACGGTTGCTGGTGATCCGAATGAGGTGATGGGTGCAACAGACCTTTACAGCCGCTGCAGCTTGACCACTGTGTAAAATGGCGCCAAAAGCTGGCACCCATTGCATGTGGACTCAGTGGGCTGTTTCCATGCATGGGGAACTTAATCGGGATTGCCTTTACGTATAGACAATGTAACGAGACACGTGTTAGCGAGACACGTGTCTCGCTTCGGGGTCACGTGAGGGGGAACTTCTTTACTCAGAGGGTGGTGGCTGTGTGAATGAGCTTCCAGCAGAAGTGGTGGAGGCAGGATCGATTTTAACATTTTAAGAAAAGTAAAGTGGATAGGTATATGGACGTGAAGGGAATGGAGGGTATGGTCTGAGTGCAGGTAGATGGGACTAGGGAAAACAAATGGTCGGCACGGACTGGAAGGGCCGAGAGGGCCTGTTTCCGTGCTGTAATTGTATTTGGTTATATGGTTATTATACCTAGACGGCCTTCCATCATTTAACAATGCCAACTCATACTTTATCTAGAAATTCTTCAACAATAACACCATTTTTATCCTATGATCACTACCCCATAAAGAGATTATGCGCATTAAAATCACCAATCCATATAACCGGGACCACCTTACATTCTACATTATCTCATCAAAATCTGACAATATCAAGGGGTTGACAGGGTGGGTTATAATAATTTATCACGAGTAATAGAATTCTTTTTTTTTTTTTTAAAATATTTTTATTATAGAAACAAAATAATAACAAAGTTACATTATTTTACAATGATGAAAATACATGATATTAATGATATATTCATACTATTAATATTATTTGTATTATTATTGATTATAAATTTTAAGATTATATATATTTATATATAATTGAGAAGACATGGTACTAGTAATACATTCATAATATTAGTAATATACTCATACTGTTGAAAATATTTGTATTGTTTCTGAATTTGAAATATAGGACCAAATTTTATGTAATTAAAAATACGTAATACTAGTAAAACTTTTATGATATTCATTATATTTCATACTGTTAATAATATTTATATTATCATTGCATTTTAAATTTAAAATTATATATTTTATATACATATGAAAATACATGGATACTAATAATAACTTTCATAAAGTTAGTGATATTTATATTCGTACTGATATTAAAAATTTAAGATTATGTGTTTCTATACTTTTTTCTAAATTTATATGTATGAAAAGATAGTGAAGAAAGAGTGTGAAAAGTTTGATGGAGAAATGGAATATTACTCATTAATCCGTCCTTGGAGATATATTCATGATTTATTATATATATTTCTTCATCTATTCAAATATTCAGGTCTCAGTCAAGTCCTCGTGCCGAACCATTATGACCCTGTAAATATTTAATATATGGAGAACCAAATCCCTCTGAAGAGATCTAACCTGTCCATTAGGACGAGCCGACACTTCATCTGGAGTATGTTACAGTAATAGTTTTCTGACCGCTTCCAAACCTCCACAGCCAAAACCTCAAGATTAGAATTAATGTCAACTTTCCTATACTGGCAACCAGTCATAACAAAAGTTGCACAACCCCCACCTGATCTATCAGACCTATCTAATCGCACACAATCATAAACTGGGATTACAAAATCTAGACAGGGCTTTAACCATGTCCCTTGGGATACATATTCATTCTGGTGCTTCATTAAATTCATCAACAAATCTCTTTAATTCCTTGACCATTTCCAATCAGACTCCGGGGCGTTCCATTGAAGTATATAAAACAATATATGATGTTTAATGAGGATTCTTCATCATCCACATTACTGACATACTCAATACTACTAGCTCTCGACGACTGTGACCTCTCCATACACTGACTCTCCGTCATGTTTTGATGCAAACGTTTCTAGGCATCTGTTTTACACTAAGGAACCTTTCAGTTGCCCCCACCCACTAACCTGAGGATATCAGGACCGGTTAGCTGCTTTCTTAGCTCCTACCAGCACATCAGAAAACAAAAGACAGAAAATGACTCCTTACTAAAAATCAACATGTCAGATGGGAAAAGCCGATGCAAGTTTGGCACAGTGATCTGGCTTCCAGCACCACTCTAGTCCCAGTGCTCACATCTCCACATTCTCTAGCCACTCTTTGAACTGCCTCTGCATATGGACACGTTGTTCTGATCCTTTCAATTCCTGCACTCGCTTCGCCTGAACAACTGTGGTCACTTACCATGAACCATGCTACATGATCCCCATCACAGTTAGGGCACTTAGCAATCCTCAGCCTTGTAATTTAGTATTGGATGATCTCCACCGCACTTTGCGCACTTTCTTTTTACCCCGACAAGACCCAGCAACATGTCCAAACCGCTGACAGTTATAGCAGCGCAACGGTGTTTAATGTACTCCCTCACTTGATACGCCATACTCCCAAGAAACACTCTCTGTGGCAGTCAGTACTCCATCTTTGAACATAAGCAGGACCGGCGGGTTCCCCGACGCTCCATTCCACTCTTAAATCTCACAACATCAGTTACCTGGGCCCCCTTAACGTTTTCTAAAATCTCCTTCTCAGGACAAGCCAGCATACATCCCATACACCACTCCCTTTATTCCCTGCTGTCTTCCTCTAGGACCAAACTCTCCACCTTGACCACCAATTTCCCCACACCCCTAGCATCATTAAACTGTTTGCTGTCTTTGCAACAAACTCTCAACATCCCATTATACAGAATCTTGGCCTGAAAAATCCATGCCTTGGCCTATCTGACTCTCCAAAGCGGTGGTAATTTTTAATGGATTCACTGCTCTAAATTCTGCATCTCCTTGATTTGTTTTCCTTTAACTTTAAACAGCATGACGAATTCTTCAATAATTCTAATTTCTCCTAACTTTATTTCCGTCGGTCTCTGACATTTCGGGTCTTTTGCTCGAGCCTCTCTCTTAATCCCCCTTTTCCTTCCTACAGTCTGCCACCCACCACCCTTAGCCCCCACCATTCCCGGAAGCCATGGGTCTCTAGAACCCCTCCTTACTTAACACTAATCTAATTCTACTATACTAATCCTACTACTAAATGAAAGAAATGGGAAAAAAAAACATCCACCCTCCAACACAGCTCTTGCTGTCTCTCTCCCTCCAGAGCGTCTGTTTTTTTCTGCTGAGTTACTCGAGCACTTTGTGGCCCTTTTATTTTGTAAACCAGCATCTCAGCAAAGTGTGTCAACCATGACCTACATAGGGTACTCGGCTCAGCCTGTCTCAGCTTGGGGCCCATTTTAGTGTAACAAGACTACATTGCCCCTCCCCCTCGTTAGGGTTTTATTCACTAAAGTTGTGGTCTGGGCCTACTTGGAGGAGTTTAACAGGGACAACAGTATGTAACTTGTGTCTCTATTTAGTAGTGAGTTTCTGCCCTGTACCTGGGCGTGTTGGTCAGGGTGGGGACAGTGAGGGGATGTATACGGTGCAAATGGGACAGGTATACGGGTGCAATGGGACAAGTATACATCTAAATCCTCTTGGGGCTGCACGGCGGGAATCCACGACCGCTGAGAAAATTTGTCAAACCCGTCCGGGCTCTGAGTCATCATGTGCCCCAGTTGGCATTTACTTGCAAAGCCTTCGGTGGGAAAGTTTCTCGCAAACAGCTAGGCGACCACATCATCGCAATATGTTCAACCTCCCCTTCACACCACCGGACGAGATCGTGGCCAGAAGAAATCCCATCAAGTTGTTCCTAAACAGCTTCTCCATTGCCAGGTGTGGGAAGGTCACAGAGAACTTGGAGCAAGATTGGGCTTAGCGATCATCAAATGATTCCCACAAAATCCCCCTCGTACCCTCAAGTATCTCTCATTTCCTCATAATCGGCTGTGATCCGATGTGCTTTTCGTTTAATTTGTGACCCAAATCACGAAATACCTGAATTTTTTAAACATTGAGTAAAAAATGACATAAATCATACCTGAAACTCGTCTAGAACCTGTACATATTTTTTCAAATATGGAGAAAAACCTCAATTTTCTAGAGTAGTAATTGTCCAAATTCAAAGCACGTTTGACATTGGTCAATTGGGAGTCCAACCTCTTCTTTCTTCTTCTGTCGTATGTCCTTTTAGACTGCAGCTCCGTTGCGACGAGCAGCCAACGGTCCATCCGTCCAGGTCAATCGTCCACCTCAATCACGCGCTTTGTTTCCTGGTCACTAGGCAGCGATTACTCTGGGATCGATGGCTGCCTCCTCATACATCAAAACAATAGCAAGGTTTCCAGGGAATAAAGTAATGCTAAATGTGAGATACCCTTAATGCTCACAATTATGCTCAAAGACTAAAACCTGAAGCAAGAGATTCTTTATTTTACAAGTCCTGCAGACCGGTGCCTCTCCCACTCGAGACACACCGAACCCAGATAGATCATCCCCCTTTATACACAGAAAACCTACATTCAACCTCCCCTCCGTACCTTCTCCAATCAGGTCGGAGGTGCACAATCTGTAGGTACATCCCACCGTACATCCCCTCGCACCTCCCATATCATACATTGCATGATCAACATGATCATGTTAATGAGCAATTTCTTGACCCAGGGGTGTGTTGTTTTTAAAAATAAAAATTTTCATTTATTTCTATTAAGCATGCTCATTTGTCTCATGACCTGCCCAGTTTTACACCTCACCTCCTAGTGAACCCTCTCATTTTTCCTATATCAGTACTAAAGCCTAAGCTATAGAGACTAGAGGTCCCATCTATCACTCCCTTCCACTATAGGGATCTCTCTACATCACCCCCTTCTACAGCTATACAATGCTATCACTTCTTACGCAAGGACTCAAGGTTGTCTGGGCAACCTTCATACACTGCTGTGTCCCAGAATCCTCTCTCCAGCCCCTCTCTGTTTGAATCTCTTTAAAACTCCTTTCTTAATAGGGTTTAATCACTTTAACCCTCACAATCCTCCCTTTTCCTTTAGCTACGCATACACTGATTAAACCCCATTTTAAGTTCCCTCAACATAACGAACGACGTAACATCGTCCCAAACCTTCTCCTCCTGTAAATCATAAACTTCCCCTGGCCGCATTATACATTATTTATTCTGTATTTCCCCTTTCTCTCCCATAGGCATGACAAGCAGCCTGCATCTACTTATACTTCTGTAATAGTTTCCCCTAAAACAAGGATACAACAGGGGATAAAGATCAGTCCAGCCCATGCACATAGAAACACAAGTCCCACCGTTCTCCACCATGTTCCTCCCGAGGATGAATCCCACCATTGGGTTCCCATAATCGAAATCCACTTTTGTATTGAACATGCGCCACTCCGGATCCCTTCTGATATTTCCATCACAGCCTTTCCATTATCATCGATGTTCAAACAGCAATTAGGAGAGATTGAAATTTCCCGCATACCCCTCCTTCTTCTGCCAGGAGTAATCTAGGGCTAACCTGTTTCTGGTATATTCGCTGCGCACTCCATCTGCGTCTCTGCTTGCCAGCTTTTCCAGCGCCCCCGCAGTTTGGTTGGTAATTACCTCCAGTACTGCCTGTAGCCTATGATCCCGTTTGAACATGTATACTGGTGTTCGGTGAGCCCCAGATCCATCCTGTGCCCAAGGTGGCTGGTTCGTAGTATGAGATGATTCTTGCTGTGGCCATTCATCATCTTCCCATTCTCCAATGTCTATTTTCCTCTTTTTCCGATATAGGTCAACAAATACAGGTGTTCCTAACGACCGGCCTTCTTTGGTGTTTAACAGAAGATCCATGTTGTACAGTCAATAAAACAAGTCCCACTCCAATTCATCGTAACACTGAGTATGCCTTGTATCCGCATATTCCATAACAGTCCCTTCAGGGCCGTCCACTAGGAGGCAACCTTGTTCCATTATATCTCGCAATACTGGGATCCCCTGATAGGGTATTCCCCGGTGCATTTCCATAGTCCGGCTGATTCCACACCATCGATCACCTCCGGATAGCGAGTTTTTCCCATATTTCTTAGTTAGATACCATTTAGGCTTCCTCTGGCCACCACACATCGGACTGATTTGGCCACGTGTGTGACGATGCGCTGGCAGGGCTGCTGCTTACTAGGACGCATCCTTTGCCCAGGGCCTAGCGATACACACCATTCCCCGACCGGAGCGTCTGTCAGGACCCATACCTGGGGATCATCGGTCCTGTCCAACTGTCAGGTTCCACCCCATCAGGTCCCATATTTCAACAATGGATCCCCTCCACGGCCCAACGTGAAATTCATCATGGTCCTCCGCAGACCAACAGTTATTCACATTCAGGGTCCCAGCTATCCGGGTGGCCAAGTCCACAAACAGGTTTTTTTTCTTCCTCAGGGATTTCGATCTGCTTCGTTATTTCTTCGTACAGTGTCTGGGTGCACTTGAGGCTGAGTATGTGGGGAGGGGGAGGCTAAGTGACTACTACCATAGTAACCTCTTTTATACTTCCTCCTTCGTCTTATCTATTGCCCATTTTACATCTGAGAAGGGAAAACTAACTGTAAACAAACCCCATCCTCTCCCCTTGGGCAGGTAGACGGCCCCAAACTTTCCCCTATATAACCCCCTATTGCCTGCCATCAAATACTCCTACCCCCCTCTTTACAAATGGTACTAGTCTTTCGGTCCATGGCATACTTTGTTCACATGGAATTGATAGGTAATGATCTGGTTATTACCTCTGTATTGAAATAAGGGATATAACATTTATCACAATTATTAATACCTTTTTCAACAATTACATGACAAAGCAAACAATACCCACGACTGCTCCTTTCATACTGTCAGTTATTACATTCAATGCTTTTAATAAAAAAAATTACTGTCAGCGGGTTTACTTCCCGGCTTCACCTCCACTTTTCCTCCTCCTCAGGAACGGGTGGGATCGCGGGTCCATTAACCCGGATCGCGTGGGTCCACCCTTTTATCTTTGTTCGTATCGCTGTCTCGGTTGTCAGTAACACTAGGTACGTCCCGTCCACCTGGGCTGGAGTTTCTCATCCTTCAATTATTTACCAGTAACCAGATCGCCGGCTTTTACAGCATGTATTGAAAGTCAAGTGGCGGGCTTTGAGCCAATAATCCTTCCGCTTTTTAATTAAGTAAGGAACGGGAACACTGCCAGTAGATAGTTCCTCAAGAATACATCACCTTCCCTCAAAGGATGTTGTCCTTCCCACCTTTATTTTTTTTTTTTTTTTTTTTTTTTTTTTTTAATTTTTTTTTTTTTTTTTTTTTTTTTTATTTTTTTTTTTTTTTTTTTTTTTTTTTTTTTTTTTTTTTTTTTTTTTTTTTTTTTTTTTTTTTTTTTTTTTTTTTTTTTCCCAAAATAAGGAATCCAAACACATTTATAGGGGAGACACCGCAATATCCTTTCCGTGGTGCCCGATCCGATTCGCAATAGAGCAATTGTAACATTTAGTCCAGGGTAACCCCGTCTCCTCCATTAATTTAGTTATCTGTATTTTTAGAGGTGGCATTCATCCCTCCACTCTCCCCGAACTCTGGGGGTGCCATGATATGCATGCTTCCAGTTTGATTCCCAAGGCGCGACAAATTAATAGGTGCACCTTGGAAGCAAAATGGTGTTCCTCGATCTGAGTCTATGGATTCAATTAACCCATATCGTTTTTGGGATATTGTTTCCAGCAGTATCTTAGTGACTGCCTGGGCAGTGGCATTTATCGTGGGAATGCCTCTACCCACCTGGTGAAGTGATCCACTATAACCAGAAGATTATTTCCACTGCTGTATACTTTTGGTAGTTCTGTGAAGTCCACCTGTATTCTCTGGAAGGGTCTAATGGCCAATTGTTGTCCTCCCCCTGGACAAGCTCTCATTACCTTCTTATTCACCTTTGACACACTACACACCAGACACCGCCTGCTTGGCTAAAGTATAAATGCCTCTACAGGCATAATCCGTAGTATCGTGTCGCACAGAGCCTGAGCTCCCCAAGTGCGATTGCGAATGTAGTTGTTTAATCAAATCCCTCTCAATCCTTTAGTAATTATATTTGTTTTTCGTCCGGCGTCCACCACTTCCCGTCCGTGGAGCGCCGGGCACACAACTCATTCATTTATCTTCCTCTCTCCCACGAGAATACAGGTAGCATCTCTATTTCCCTCTCTCAACGGTACAGAGACAGCATTTTTACCGTTCCTTATCTGTCGCCGCTGTCTTAGCGGCACTATCGACGCCCTATTCCCTCTAGCTTCCAGCGAATTCCCTCTCTGGTGGCCTGCTACATGGACCACCGCTATTCTTTCTGGCAAATTTTAGTGCTTCCAAAGCTTTTTTCAATTAACTTGCTCATGAGCCAACTCTTTCCCTCTAAGCTGTAATCATCCCTCTTTCTTTCCAGATATTTCCCAAAGGTGTGTTACCACCCCAAAGGCATACTTGGAAGTCCGTATACACAGTTCCTTCTTTCCCTTTCAATAGTTCCAATGCCCTCAGTAATGCATACAGTTCACCACGTTTGCGCGGACCAACTTCCTGTAACCTGCCTGCTTCCACTTTTTCAAACCCTTCTCCGTTATTATAGCATACCCACTATACCTTTTTACCGTCTATGCATCGGGAAGAACCATCAATAAACCATCTTCCCCTGTCTCAGGCGTCGTTCTTCTAAATCTTTCCTACTCTTTGTCTGAAGTTCTATTATCTCACTACAATCATGTTCTGGTAACTCCCCTTCCTGCTCAGCACCTGCCGAGTACAAAAACTGAGAGGATTTAGGTTTTTATATCGTTACTATGGTCAAATCATTCTTTCCATAAGTATAACCTCATACTTTGCAAGATCTAGAATCCGTCAACCACCGACTGGACTTCTGAGATAGTATCGTCCGAACCGTGTGGGAGTGGACACAACCAGGTTCCTCCAAATGTCATTTCCTACTTTCTCCACTAACACTGCTGTTGCTGCTACCGCTTGAATACAACTGGCCATCCCCCCGATACTGGATCCAAGAGTTTGGAGAGGAACGCGACGGCTGCCGCTTCCCTCCTTTCTCTTGGGTTAGTACTCCCAGCGCAATTCCATTTTCTGCTTTCACAAAAAAGATGGAATGGCTGGTCAATAGACGGGAGAGCCAGTACAGGGGCAGTGATTAAACTGTTCTTTAATCGTTTCCTAAACTTGGTGTTCGTCCCCGGATTCCCACTTTACTTTTATCTTTTTCTTTCACCTAATTTATCATATAGAAAACCTAACCTGTCGGGTATAGTCATCTATCCATAATCTACAATATCCAATCAGTCGAAGAAACTTCCTAATCTCCTTCTATATCTTCACTTGGCATCCCGGTAATTTACCCGCTATCCTTTCCGGGTTTATTCTCCTTTTCCCATCGCTTATAGTCAGGTGTCCTAGATATTTAACTTCTCGTTCTACAAACTGTAATTTACTTTTAGACACTCTCAACCCTTTTCCCCAGAAAGTTCAGGAGGGTTATTGTTGCGTCCCTAACTGCCTCCTCTTCTTCCCCTGATAGTAATAGATCGTCCACATACTGCAACAGCTGTGTCTCATCATCCTCGGAACGTCCTCTAAATACTTGTTCTATATAATGTCCGAACAGGTTCGGGGACTCCGTAAATCCCTGATGGATGCACAGTCCACCGATACTGCTGTTTCCTGTTGGGTCTCTGGTTTTCCCATTCAAACGCAAAAAGGTCCCTGCTCTCTTCAGCCAGGGGACAGCTCCAAAAAGCGTCTTTTAAATCTACCACTGAACCATTGTGATTCGGGGGGTATCCGTCCCATTATGGTAATACGGGTTCGGGACTACCGGGTGTCGCGTTCTAACTACCTCAATATTCAATTCCCTGAGATCCTGGACCAATCTGAACGTCCCGTCGGTCTTCCTTACGGGAGTACGGGGGGTATTATATGGACATACAACTCTCTAATATACCGACAATACTAATCTCTTTAGTAATTCTCCTTAGTCCTCTTCTTCCTTCCATAGAAATTGGGTACTATCTCACTTTCTTTTTTCAAGCTATTTTCAATACCCCGTTTCCTTCCTTACGGACTATTCTTTCCCTCTCCTCCGGGTATTATATCTTTCCCCCTGGGGACATACAATCTCTCCCCATCAAATTTATCCCTGCCTGGGGTACCAAGATTAAATCTTCCGTAGTCTCCCGATTCTCATATTTTACCACCACCCCTTCTACCTCGGGTAATGTCATCACTTTCCCTTCTACCCCTGAGATTCTAACTTGTTTTTTACCCAATCTCATTCCTTCTGGTACCTTAGTTACACTCGATCTCTATGCTCCCGAATCTACCATAAATATCATATCCTCTCCCTGGGGTCCTAATCTCAAGTTTACCACAGGTTCCCGTGCATATCCCATACACCCCAGGGAGCGGAACCCCTGACTTCCCTATTCTTCCTCCATGAGTGCGTACGACTGCACCTCCCGTCGTCACTTGGGACATTCCCTCCTGAAATGACCCTCCTCTTTACAATAATAACACCGGGGTGGCCCCGTGTACCATCTTCTTGATTCTTGTTCCTTGTTTTCCCGGGGACCCCAACTTCGGTCCCCCCATTCACCTCTTCCTCGTCTCTAATACACCGCTTCCCCTTCCCCGGTCTCCATGAGCACCCGGCCTTCTATCACCTTCGATTCCCCCCTTCTGTACTCCTTGCTGTACTGCTTGCAACATCATTTTTGCCTTTCCCTTCTGTTTCTCCTCATCCCGTCTTACATATACCTTTTGAGCCTCTGTTAACAATTGATTCAATGGTTTTTCATTCCAATCTTCCAATTTTTCCAATTTCTTTCTAATATCCGGCCATGATTTTGTTACAAAATTAACCTTTAACAACTGCTGACCTGCGGCCGTATCAGGGTCTATCCCCGAATACTGCTGGACATTCCTCCTTAACCTTTGTAAGAACACTGTCGGAAGTTCGTCCTTGTTCTGCTAATTTTCAAAAGCCCGTTCAAAATTTTGTCCCTTGGGAACGGTCTCTCTGATTCCCTTAATTATTATTTCCCTGAGATTTCTCATACTGTTTCTTTCTTCCCCTGTCTGTCTGACCATCTGTCTTTCTTCTGAAGTAAACAAACTTCCCATTATTGACATCATTGTCTGCCAACTCCTTTTTTTTCCCTGGGCCCCATTAATTTATTACCCTTCTCCAACCAGAATGTTTATCTAACCAAACCATAAAAGCTGCTTGTTGTTTCAGCAATTAACTTATTTCTAATTTTGTTCAAACCATTCTCCCTACAATTCCCAAATTCCAATTCCTAGTTTAAATACATACGACTAACAATTTTCCAAATTAACTTTACTGAAAAGAAATCTATAGAAGCCAAGCAACCTACATTTTCCAACTTCCCTTTTTAAGTTGCGATGATACAAAGCGTTGTCCGTTACCTTACAATAACCTCCCCCATTGCTTACAATTTCTTAAAGGAACACACACACATACCCTTACAACATGTGGCCCACAGCAAACAAACCTATCACATATACAAACTTCCTCATTCATACAAAACCGGTTTTTTACACACACATCACATTAGTTCCATTCTTACTTCAATGAGATTGTTTGAAACAACTCAATATTTTTCATAAAACATTTTTGGCCCTAGGAACTGATCTATTTGTTCAGCCAGTCCCAAGGGGTCTTCCAATAAACTTTTCATCTCCTTTTTAAAGTTCCTCACCTCCATACTGGTGAGAGGCACATTTACAACTCCCATCCCCCCGGCATTTTCCCCTAACGGGACCTCCCTGAGGGGCTTCATTTGAACAGATCGGTCTAATCTCTGTTCCGCTGCCCTCGTTTGAGATCGCGTCCTCCGATTACTGCCTGGGACACCCGTCCCATCCTTGTCCTCACTTTTTATTTTCTCTTCCTTATCTGACTGGCTCTCTCTCCTTCACATTCTACTTTCTGTAATTCTCTATTATCTGTCTCTTCTGAGACAAGAGCGGACAGGTTTACTGCCGATCCGCTCTGGCTTAGTGGGACCTCCTGGGCAGATGCAGCCGGCGCTGATGGGGATATATTTGGGGGCTGGGATTCATATGGCGGGGGCAGTCTCCGTAGGTGATCATCACCAATTGGTGGCCAGTCAGGTTCATCCTGCTCTCTTTCCGTCTTTAATGGAAACATCCCATTATTGGGTTTCCAGCACTGGGCATATTCCTTTTCTATTTGATTTGGCGTTTGTCTTTCATTCACAAAAACATTCAACGCCTGTCCCACCCAGTCCTCATTTGAACCCAACCGCGGCCACCACCCTGCGCTCCCTCGAATAGGCTCCTTTGGCCACTCAAAGTAACAAAACTTTATCATAGTTTCCTTACTCTTACCCCGGGTGTTCCCTTCACCCCATCCAACATTCGCCCCAACGGACTATCGGGCGGAATGTTAGGCTCCATATCAGTATTAGCCTCATCCAGGTTCCCCGGATCCTTACTTTTCCCGTTCCGGTTTCCCATCGTCTCGTCGGACTATTCCCGTCCGACAGACCACGGCCGCCCAGGCAATACTTAATAGTCGCTTTTCTTACCTGGGTCCTGTGCACAAGAATCGCTCGACCGTCCCGTACGTACTTACCTTACACCCCCTCTTGCTTCCTGAGTCTTTTCCACCGAATATCACTCGCTCAAACTGCTGATGGCAAGCAAGGAGATCGGAGACTGCTGAAATCAGCAGGGTGCACCTTCCCCTCCTTCTTTGCCTCCACCAAGCAGCCGGAGTGGCGATCGCGGACGAGCCCCCAATTTGTGAGATACGCTTTGTGCTCACAATTAATGCTCAAAGACTAAATCTTGGAAGCAAGAGTTCTTTATTCCTCTCGACTCTGCAGCAGACCCGGGTGCCTCTCCAAATCGAGACACACCGAAGCCAAAGAAGTCATCCCCCTTTATACACAGAATTTTACATTCAACCTCCCCTCTGGACCCATCTCCAATCAGGGTCTGAGGTGCACAATCTGTAGGTACATCCCACCGTACATCCCCTCGCACCTCCCATATCATACATCACATGTTCAAACATGTTCATGGTAATGAGCAGTTTCTTGACCAGGGGTGTGTTGTAATATTCATTTATTCTATTAAGCATGCTCAGTTGCTCATGACCTACCCTAGTTTTACTCACCTCCTAGTGAACCCTCTCAGTTCTCCTATATCAGTACTAAAGCTAAGCTATAGTGACAAGGGTCCCATCTATCACTCCCTTCCACTGATATGGATCTCTCTACATCACTCCCTTCTACTGCTATACAATGCTATTACTTCTTACTCAAGGACTCAAGGATGGGTCTGGCAACCTTCAGACACAGCTGTGTCAGAATCCTCTCTCCAGCCCCTCTCAGTTCGGATTCTCTTTAAAACTCCTTACTTTAATGGGGTTTAATCACTTTATCCCTCACATGCCCACAGTGAACCCAGCAATCTGGGCACCCATGAGTCCTTCTATGAGGGGACAGGAGGTTCGGTATCAACACGTCCTCCAACTGGTGGCTGCAGCAATTACTGCAATGGTCAAAGGGACAATGATTACTCAAACTCAAAAAGATATGTTGGCTCTTTTATGCAATGCATTTTTTGAGCTAAATTGCATCAGGAAAATCGTCATGAGGCCAACACTCAATCAAAAATTTGTTGCTTTATGTAAGGCAACTAATGTACAAACGCCTGAATTCCTGTTTGGAGCAGACCTTGTCAAGCAAATCGTGAAATTGATGATGAGGCCAAAACAATTGGTTTAATGAAGCCAAGCATCTCAAGACCACCTATTCGAAAGCCTGGTTTAATGTACCGAAGGTCAGATCCAGGTGCTGGGCCCAGCAGGGGGAGGCCAGTGGGGCAACGAGTTTACCCACCAAGACAGACCGGCTACAACCCCAATATGGGCAGACGACAGACGTACCGGCCAACTGTAGAGGTACAGGGAATTTTTGTTAACGATAACATTTCTGGTGGACAACCTCCTGTTGGAGGTAGATTACAATTGTTTTATAATGAATGGTGCTGTATAACATCTGATATGTTTATACTAAATACTGTGTCAGGTTCTACCATTGAGTTTATCTCAGGGATAGATCTACCTCAACAGCACAAGCCTAATAAAATGTTGGTGTTTTCTGCTCCAGAGACTGAACAGGTAAACAATGAGATTAAGAATTTATGCCAAAAAGGAGTGATTGAGAAAGCCATTAATCATCCTCAACAATTTGTGTCTAATATATTCCCCAGGCCTAAAAAAGATGGGGGTTGTAGAGTAGTTCTTCTTCTTCTTGTAAGATTCCGGCAGTGTAGACGCTGCTAAGCGTATTACTGCCCTCCACAGGTCAAAGTTTGAACTAAATTCTTACATACAGTCCTGTGTTACGACTCCCGAATGCAGGTACCTCAGAGCCGCGTAACATAGTCAAAAACCTGGCTCTGGTTCAAGAAAATAGTCTTTTATTTAATTAAAACTCAAACCTGATTCAAACAACCCAGACAAGGACAAGAATAAACTAATAAACAAAGATAACAGTGCTCCAGCCAGCCTCGCAATGGGCCGTCGAACTGGAGTCTCTAACCTGCCTAAATGGAAATAACCCTGAAACAAAATACACGAAAACCCTCAGGTCAGCCCTTATCTGCCCCAATTCAATATTAATTAACCAATGTAGGTAATAATACATAAAGTTCTATGCCATGTGGCCAGGCCTCCTGCAGTTCAAACCACCGTCTGTTCATGAGTCAGGGTCGACGAAGAGAGAGAGAATTCTGGGAGATTCTGGTATTTAAGCTTCCGATGAGTCACCCGTCACCTGACACAGCTTGGCCAATCGGGTACAGGAGCCCTTAACCCCTTGATTCCTGACTCGCAGCTATGGGGCCTGCACTCAGAAGAGAAACAAAAGAGTTAAGTACATAGCATTCACCAGAGGGGGGGGGGGGGGGGGGGGGGGAAGTACCTAACATCCTGTAACATGCAGGGAGTGAAGAACAGCCCTGGATATCAGTTGATGTTTCTCACTGTGTCCAAACAAAGATAAAACAGAAAAAGCCTCAACTCCAAGTCCTGTCACTCTAATAAACAATGCCTTTCTTTCCACCCTATACCTTCTACATTCCAGGAAAACATGCTCAACTGTCTCACTACTCCCACATTCACACAAGCCAGAAACATGTTTCCCTACAATCCACAAATAGTAATTTAACCCACAGTATCCCAACCTCAATCTACACAGTTTAACTGAGTCCCTACGGGACAGAGATGTACAGAAACATATTTTTCTAACTGTAGAGTAATTCTGGACCTCACTCACTTAAATTCTTCAGTTCTCTATAGGCATTTTAAAATGGACACCTTCATTTACTGCAAAACAGCTCGTATCACAGGGCAGTTATATGGCAACTATTCTTCTTCTTCTTATAGGATTCTGGCAGTGTAGACGCTGCTAAGCGTATTACTGCCCTCCACAGGTCAAAGTTTCAACTAAATTCTTACATACAGTCCTGTAACATGCAGGAATTGAAGAACAGCCCTGGATATCAGCTGATGTTTCTCACTGTGTCCAAACAAAGATAAAACAGAAAAAGCCTCAACTCCAAGTCCTGTCAGTCTAGCAAACAATGCCTTTCTTTCTACCCTATACTTTTTACATCCTAGGAAAAGATGCTTAACTGTCTCCTTACTCCCACATTCACACAAGCCAGAAACATGTTTCCCTACAATGCCCAAACAGTAATTTAACCCACAATGTCCCAACCTCAATCTACACACTCTAACTGAGTCCCTACGGGACAGAGATGTACAGAAACATATTTTTCTAATTTCAGCTTGTACAGAAAAGTAGTGTCTACCCCTGACTTCCTTTTCCCATAATCTCTGCCATTCTTTTGTTAAGCCCTCTTTAATTATTTCTCTCAGTTCCACTCTCCCCAATGATACATGGATATCTATTTCTCTTCTTAAACTCTCCTTTGCTATGAGGTCCACCTGCTCATTCCCCCTCACCCCAGCATGCCCAGGAACCCAGCAAAAAGTAAAGTTACACGCAAACCCAATTCTAGAAAACACACTCAAGATTTCATTTAGAATGTCAGGACGAGCGTTAGATTTCCCTACTCTTAAAGCTTCAAGAGCAGCTGCAGAATCAGAACAGATAATGACTTCTCTAAAACTGGCTTCCTCAATCCACCATAGAGCCCATTGAATTGCCATGAATTCAGTCGTGAGAACAGAGCTTCCATCAGAAATGCGTCGGCCAATCTTCAACCCAAGCTGCTCCACATACACTCCAAACCCAGCTCTCCCACTAACTGGATCTTTAGATCCATCTGTAAAAACAATCAAAGTGCTCTCACTGATTGAATTAAGATACTCCACTATTCTTGGAGTCACGTCGCGCTTATCTTTTTCCTGAAGAAAAGCAAGCTCAATAAACAGTTCAGGAAGTACCCAATAGGGCACAGGTAACCATATTGTATGCTCTATAATACCCCCTTGTTCCAAACCCAGCTTCCTAGCCCACTGATTTATAATGACAAAAAATGTGTTATATTTGTTACCATCATCAACCTATTGCAACAAACACCTTGCTGGGAAGGTATCATTACATCCACAAAGTTTAGCCCAGTAATGTAACCCTAGCTTAATGCGCCTTAACCATAAGGGCATTTCTCCCATTTCAACAATCAGGGCAGGGACTGGGGAAGTTCTGGAGGCTCCACAGCAGAGCCTCAAAGCCTTTGCCTGCAACACATCTAGCCTAGCCAGAACAGTTTTAGACGCAGACCCATACACAAAACACCCATAGTCAGAGAAGATCTGATCATAGCCTGATAAATTAGCAGCATTGTCTCCCTGTTAGCCCCCCACTCACACCCAACCAGACTTCTCATAACATTCAGAACTTTTTCACATTTCAACACAATTTTATCTACATGCACAGCCCAAGTCATACGCTCTTCAAACCAAACACCCAAAAACTTAAAAACCTTTACCTTCTCCAATAGAGACCCATACATATACAGCCCTATCTTAGGTAACTTTCTTTTAAAACCAAATACCATATATTTAGTCTTAGAGGCAGAGATTTTAAAGTCCCATGTGTTCCCCCAATCCTCTACAGACACTAACACTCTTTGAATCTGTTTTAAAACAAACTCTACATTACGACCACTTTTCCAGATGGCCCCGTCATCTGCAAACAAAGACAGACCAAATCCTCTCTCTAATTTACAAAATATGTTGTTTATCATGATATTAAATAAAACTGATAACACTTCCCTGCGGGGTTCCATTCTCTATCTCTACAGTCTCTGATCTGACACTACCAACCATTACTTGTATTGTTCTATTCAATAAAAAATCCTTAATCCAGTTGAACATTCGTCCCCTGACTCCCAAGTCAAAAATTTTAATCATTAATCCCTCCTTCCACAAAGAATCATATGCCTTCTCAATATCAAGGAATACACTCACTACTATTTCCTTGCTTCTAAATGCCCTTTTAATATCCTGATCCAAAACTGATACAGACTCCATTGTAGACCTTCCATTCCTAAAACCATTCTGTACATCAACAAATAGTCCTCTGGTTTCTAAAAAATAAACTAGTCTGTTGGTTACCATCCTCTCCATAATTTTACAGAGCACTGCTGTGAGCGCTATAGGGCGATATGAACTAGGGTCAGATGCCTCTTTGCCCGGTTTTAAAATAGGGACCACGACTGCATGTTTCCATTCCTTTGGCAAATAACCCTCTGCCCACCACAGTATTAAACAAAGCTAAGATTTCATCAAGTACAATATCATCCAGATGTTTAAATAACTCATACGACAACCTAATCTCTCCCCGGGGAGGTATTTGCCCTGGACATAATTGCATCCTTCAACTCTTTTATGGTAAAAAACAGATTAAAGGTATTATCATTTACTAAACTCCTCTCCAGCTTCCACTGATTAACTGCCATCAGCTCGATTCTCTTTCTACACCTCTCCACTCCCATGCTCTCTGATCTATCCACTGCTTGAAAACTGTCAACACACATGTCTGCTTTTTCCTTATTGGAAACTGCTACCATCTCACCCTTCTGCAACACTGGTAACAAACTCCTTTTATATACTCCTGACATTCTACGCACAGCTGACCACAAATGCCTTACTGGAGTTTCAGGGCCTAACGTACCACAAAACATCCTCCAACTATTCCTCTTTGCATCCTTTACAACTCGCCTTGCTACTGCTCTTAGCCGCTTGAACTCCATTGCATTGACCAAAATTGGATACTTTCTTAATTTTCGATAGGCTATATTCCAATTCCTTACAGCTTCATCACATTCTTTATTCCACCAAGGAACAGACATACGGGACCTAGGTTCCTCCTTCACAGGAATAGTACAACAAGCTGCCTCATGAATCATGAGACTAATGGAAGTATTCCAACTATCTACAGAACCCTCACTATTAACCTCTCCAACTAAACTTTGAGCCTTCTCTTGGAATTTATCCCATTTGGCCTGAGAAAAGTTATATCTAGGAACTTTCTTTTCCACTTCTCTCCTCAAATCCCTACCAAACCTACATAAAATTGGATAATGATCACTACCCAGTGTATATCTATCCATTACATTCCATTCACCAATTCTTGCTAAGTTAGATGAAGCAATTGATAAATCTATATGGCTGCAGGTGTTTCTCACAATATTATACCTAGACGGCCTTCCATCATTTAACAATACCAACTCATACTTATCTAGAAATTCTTCAACAATAACACCATTTTTATCCCTGTGATCACTACCCCATATAGGACTATGCACATTAAAATCTCCAATCCATATAACGGGACACCTTACCTTCTCCATTATCTCATCAAATTCTGACAATATCAAGGGTTGACAGGGGTTATAATAATTTATCACAGTAATAGAATTCTGACTGCTCCAAACCTCCACAGCCAAAACCTCAAGATTAGAATTAATGTCAACTTTCCTATACTGCAACCCAGTCATAACAAAAGTTGCACAACCCCCACCTGATCTATCAAACCTATCTAATTGCACACAATCATAACCTGGGATTACAAAATCTAGACAGGGCTTTAACCATGTCTCTTGGATACATATTAATTCTGGTGCTTCTTTAAATTCATCAACAAATCTCTTTAACTCTTGACCATTTCCAATCAGACTCCGGGTGTTCCATTGAAGTATATAAAACATTATGATGTTAATGAGGATCATCATCATCCACATTACTGACATACTCCATACTACTAGCTCTCGACAACTGTGACCTCTCCATACACTGACTCTCCGTCATGTATTGATGCAACGTTTCTGGCAACTGCTTTACACTAAGGAACCTTTCAGCTGCCCCCACCACTAACCTGAGGATATCTGACCGGTTAGCTGCTTTCTTAGCTCCTACCAACACATCAGAAACAAAAGACAGAAACAACTCCTTATTAAAAATCAACGTGTCAGATGGAAAAGCCGATGGTAGGTTTGGCTCAGTGATCTGGCTTCCAGCACCACTCTAGTCCCAGCGCTCACATCTCCACGTTCTCTAGCCACTCTTTGAACTGCCTCTGCATATGACACATTGTTCTGATCCTTCACTTCCTGCACTTGCTTCGCCTGAACAACGCGCTCACAACCATGAAACCATGCTACATGATCCCCATCACAGTTAGGGCACTTAGGATCCTCTGCCTTGCAATTTTGTATTGCATAATCTCCACCGCACTTTGCGCACTTTATTTTACCCCGACAAGACCCAGCAACATGTCCAAACCGCTGACAGTTATAGCAGCGCAACGGTGGCTTAATGTACTCCCTCACTTGATACGCCATACTCCCAAGAAACATTCTCTGAGGCAGTACTCTATCTTTGAACGTAAGCAGGATCAGCGGGTCCCCGACTCCATTCCTACTTTAAATCTCACAACATCAGTTACCTGGGCCCCCTTAACGTTTTCTAAAATCTCCTTATCAGACAAGCCAGCATACATCCCATACGCCACTCCCTTTACTCCCTGCTGTCTTCCTCTGGGGATCAAACTCTCCACCTTGACCACCAATTTCCCCACACCCCTAGCATCATTAAACTGTTTTCTGTCTTTGCAACAAACTCTTAACATCCCATTATACAGAATCTTGGCCTGAAAATCCCTGCCTATCTGGCTCTCCAAAGCGGTTGTAATTTTTAATGGATTCACTGCTCTAAATCCTGCATCTCCTTGATTTGTTCCTTTAACTTTAAACAGCACATCAAATTCTTCAACAATTCTAATTCTCCTAACTTTATTTCCGTCGTCTTCTGACATTTCGGGTCTTTCACTCGATGCCTCTCTCTTAGATCCCTTTTCCTTCCCTACAGTCTGCCACCCACTACCCTTAGCCCCACCATTCCCTGAAGCCATGGGCCTCTAGAACCCCTCCTTACTTAACACTAATCTAATTCTACTAATACTAATCCTACTACTAATGAAAGAAATGGGAAAAAAAAACATCCACCCTCCAACTCAGCTCTTGCTGTCTCTCTCCCTCTCCAGTCCTAGGTTTACTCAGAGCACAGAATCATATTCCTCTAATAAACTTGCCGCGCACATCTCCATATGGCAACTATTGATTTGCAAGATGCATATTATTCAGTGCCAATTCATGCTCATTATCGCAGGTACTTTAAATTTTAATTGCTTAGACAGCTGTGGCAATACAATGCATTGCCTAATGGATTAAGTTCAGCACCTAGGCTATTTACTAAATTGTTAAAACATGTGCTGGGGCTATTGAGGGCCCATAATCACATTGTCATGGTTTATTTAGATGATATGTTAATTATCAACAACACTAAAGAGTCAGCTGAAGAGTCGGTTGCAGCAACCAAAAATGTGTTTGAAATATTAGGGTTTTTGTTCTATCCAACTAAGTCCAAGTTACAGCCAACCCAAAATATTGAGTATTTGGGTTTTCTTATTGATTCCGTTGATATGACAGTAACATTACCAACAGCCAAGGTTGTGGATATTGCTAATGTCTGTACTTGCCTCACACAAAAACTTTATCCCTCCATCCGAGAAGTCGCTAAGGTCATTGGGAAATTGGTAGCAGCTTTCCCTGCAGTACAGTTCGGACCTTTGCATTATCAACATATGCAAAGAGCAAGAGAGCAAGCACTAAAAGAGCATGCAGGCTATTTTGATCGGGTTATGCAGTTACCAACCACAGCCCTAGCAGAATTTCAGTGGTGGATTGTTAATGTTAGTCAAGCTACCAATAACATTTTGGTGCAAGAACCTTCAGTGATCTTACAGACTGATGTAAGCGCTCTCGGATGGGGGTCTACGGACACCGAGTCTAGCTGTGGGGGTAGATGGAATGAACAAGAAGGTTTGATTCTCCACACACAAGGAATAAATTATTTTGAATTATTGGGGGCATTTTATGGGTTAAAGGCATATTGCTCCACAATGAATAATTTACACATTCAACTCAAGATTGATAACACCACAGCAGTGGCATATATTAATCATATGGGAGGAACAAGATCAGTATCATGTGATAACTTGGCTAACCTCATGTGGCATTGGTGTATTTCAAGGAACATCTGGGTTTCAGCCATCTATCTACCAGGTATAGACAATGTGGTGGCAGACCATAGGTTGCGAAAGTTTAATGACAATATAGAATGGATGTTGAATTTTGAAATTTTTCAAACAATTGTCACTCAATTTGGGTTGCCAGATATTGATCTGGTTGCATCCAGATTAAATCACGAGTTGCCTAAATATGTTTCATGGGAGCCAGATCCAGGAGCATTCTCGTTACATTGGGGGCACTCATTCTTTTATGCATTTCCTCCATTTTTTCTGATCACGAAATGCCTCACCAAAATAGAGCGTGACTCCGCCACAGACGTTTTGGTGGTCCCAGATTGGCCAACACAACAATGGTTCCCATTAGTACTCAGAATGATGGCTCAGCCATTCATGATGATTCCCAGCTGCAGTAATGTGTTGGTGCATCCGGTTACAGGAGAAAGTCACCCATTACATGACCGTATTAATTTGTTGGTCTGCAGGTTCTGACCAGACCATTCCAAGGCCTTGGATTGTCGAACAGGACCATGGAGGTTATCACTGCAGCCTGGAGAAATAGCACTCAAAAACAATATGTGGTTCACATAAAGAAATGGGAGATGTTCTGTGTACAATCAAATATATCTTATCATACTGCAAGCATATGTGATGTGTTGGAGTTCCTTGCTAAGTTGCATTTTTATGAGCACTTGAGTTATAGTGCCATTAACAGTGCTCGGAGTGCTTTGTCCTCTTATTTAGGGCAGTCTTCAGAACAACAACCTATCGGGTCTCATCTGTTAGTGTCCCGATTTATGAGAGGAATTTTTAACCAAAACCCTCCTAAACCTAGATATACAGAAATCTGGGATATCAGTATAGTTCTCACACTGCTTCGGCAATGGGCTCCAATTACGTCATTATCTATGCAGAGATTAACTCTTAAAGCGGTTATGCTAATTGCGCTGGTTTCAGCACAACGTGTACAAACATTACAATTGTTACGACTAGATTGTATGCATTTGTCTGTAGATGACATTACATTTTATCTCTATGATTTAATCAAACAAAGCAGGCCAGGTATGGCAGGAACTAAGGTGACGTTTAAAGCATATCCTGTTGACCAAATGTTATGTGTAGTTAAACATTTAAGCCAATATATTGAGTTAACAAGGAGTCTCAGAGGTTCTGAGACAGGACTGTTCATTAGTCACAAAAAGCCATATAAAAGAGTGTCAGTACAAACCATTTGTAGATGGTTGAAACAGGTTCTCAATTATGCTGGAGTCGACACTCATGTCTTTAAATCTCACTCCACCAGGGCGGCATCAACATCCGCGGCGAAGGCTCAGGACGTGCCGCTAGACCAAATCCTCGCGGCCGCAGGATGGTCTAGAGAATCAACATTTTCACAATTCTATGACAAACCTGTACAGACAGTGCCATGGTTTGGACACGCTGTTTTGGGTTCCATTTAATTCATTTGCTTTGTTTTATATCATTGTTTGTAATTTCCCCCTGGGACAGAGGGGTTATTACTGTTTTTTGTTATTATTAAAAATAGTTATTGAATAATTTGAAGCAATGTTCAATATATTATTTATTCACTACTGTGTCAACCGAAGCAGATTGTCGTATGGAGTGCATCTACAGCATGAAAACACAGAGCTTTGAAATCTTCACGTAGTTACTCACGTGACTCCGAAGTAAAATAGTAAGATTAAACGAGAACTTACCAGTTCAAAGTTTGATCCTATTTTATGAAGAGTTACGTTGAGGGATTACGTGCCCTCTGCTCCCACCCATATAATCTAGGAGATCATCTGGTAGTTCTAGTCTTCTTAAAGCCTTACTATGTTACTTCGGCTATTTGTTTTCTGTGTTTTCACGCCGCTGCTTTGAAGTATGACGCGCATGCGCCTGGCGGGGCTTCTTCGCGTAATCCCTCAACGTAACTCCTCATAAAATAAAGATCAAACTTCAAACTGGTAAGTTCTCATTTAATCTTACTATTCCCTCTTCCAAATCATTTATATATATGGTAAACAGTTGCGGCCCCAAAACCGAGCCTTGCGGCACTCCACTCGCCACTGCCTGCCATTCTGAAAAGGACCCGTTCACTCCTACTCTTTGCTTCCGGTCTGCCAACCAATTTTCTATCCATGTCAACACCCTACCTCCAATACCATGTGCTCTAATTTTAGTTACCAGTCTCCCGTGCGGGACCTTATCAAAGGCTTTCTGAAAGTCTAGATACACTACATCCACTGGCACCTCATCATCCATTTTACTTGTCACATCCTCAAACAATTCCAGAAGATTAGTCAAGCATGATTTCCCTTTCATAAATCCATGTTAATAATAATAATAATAATAATAATAATAATAATAATAATAATATATTTTATTGTCTTTACACATAAGTGCAACGAGTTGGTTTGCAACTTCCATCCGATGTCATAACTTAATCGACAAATAAAATTTAGGTTTAAATACCCTGAGAACAAGGTTTGTAAAAACGAACATTAGACCAGTAAAATCAACACCGACTAAAGTGCGAGGCCGGGGGAGACAGTCCATGGGGGTGGGGGGGGCACTCAGCAGGGCTGGTTCAGAGCCGCTATAGCTCTGGGAATGAAGCTGTTCCTGAGTCTGGTGGTGAGGGCGTAAAAGGCCTTGTAACGTCTGCCGGAAGGGAGTAGTTCGAACAGTCCATTACAAGGGTGAGAGGAGTCTTTATGTATGCTGACGGCCTTCCTGAGGCACCGTGTGTGGTAGATGCCCTCCAAGGCTGGTAGCGGTGTCCCAATAATCTGTTGCGCTCTGTGGACAACGCGCTGAAGAGCTCTCCTCTCCGCCTCCGTGCAGCTGAGATACCACACAGAGATGCCATACGTTAGTATGCTCTCTGTGGTGCAGCGGTAGAAGGTCGTCAGCAGCTGTTGGGGCAGACCAGTCCATTGACTTGGACTAATCCTTTTCCAACCTATCCAATCCAGCCTTGCATCAACCTTTTCTTTTGCTTAACATGTAATTAGCCTTCCTGCCTTGTAACTCACTTCCAGTGAGCTATACTGCCGCTGTGCACACGGCATCAGGCCAACAGTCGATCATCTTTTCCTTTATTTTGATTTATTTAATTCCTATTTATTTTGGGGATTTTTGTTTAGTTAGTTAGTTTATTGACTCCCCACCTCCTCCCCAATCTTTGCACATCCCCAATCCTTTCCCCTTGTCACTTTAATTTCATGATTCATGTATTTTGTGTTTTTATGACTGTTGGTCAATTTCCCTCCTTGGATAAATAAAGTTCTATTGCATCGCATCGTATCGTAAATTCTTTCATGCTCCATTTTTAAAAAGACAGCTTAGTACTGACCTGCTTCAGACAGCTGAATCTCTTCACTTTGGTTGTATCGATACGACATAAAATGATAGAACTTTATCCCATCCTAACTTATGGCTAGGTTACATTTAATTTCTTTTTTTTTTAATTTATTTATTATAGAAACAAAATAACAACCAGTTACATTATATTTCAATAGTAAAAATACATAGTCTTAATAATTGATTCATACTAATAATATTATTTATACTGTATTATCCTTAATTATAAATTTCAAAGTTGTATATTTTATATAATTAGAGATACATAATACTAATAATACATTCATAATATTAGCATTATACTCGTACTATTAGTAATTTTCATTTTATCTCTAATTTTTTAGGTATAAGGCCAAATTTTATGATATTATTGATACAAAAAGTTAGTAAAACTTATATAATTTCCATTATTTCTTCCTAATGTTAACAATATTTATCTTATCGCTAAATTTAAATTTAAAATTATTGTACCATTAAAAGTACATAATTTTATATAATTAAAAATATAAAATACTAAAAAATACTAATAATACTAATAATGTTCTCATAAATCTAATAATATTTATATTCGTACTAATATTAAGATAATGTGTTTCTATATTGTTTTTTTTAATTTTTTATATAGATATAAGAAAATAGAAAAGTTAGGAAATAGAATAAAGAATAAGAAAAGGTTTGATGGAGAATAAAATATTCGTCATTAATCCGTCCTTATAGATATATTCATGATTTATTATATGTATCTCTTCATCCATTCAAATATCCAGGTCTCAGTCAGGTTCTCGCGCCGAACCATTATGACCCTGTAAATATTCAATATATGGAGACCAAATCCATCTGAAGAGATCTAACCTATCCATAAGGACAAGCCTCAATCTCTCCAAATGGAGTGTCTCCGACATTTCTATATTCCACATTTTGATTGTTGGGAATGCAGGGCCTTTCCAAAATTTTAATATTAATTTTTTCCCAATTATTAAACCATAGTCAATAAAAGTTCTTTGATTCGTTGTTATTAATTGGTCAGTTTCAATTATTCCAAGTATAATTAACTTTGGGTCAGGGGTTATATTTATATTGATAACGGTCGAGATTATTTTAAATATTTCCTTCCAGTATTCTACAATTTTTATGCAGTTAGTAAATGAGTGTGTCAAATTTGCTTCTGAAATTTGACATTTGTCACATATTGGAGATATTTTTGGAAAAATATTATGTAATTTAGATTTAGAGTAATGTAATCTATGTAATATTTTAAACTGTATAAGAGAATGTTTAGCGTTTAATGAACAATAATGTATATGTTGTAAACTTTCATCCCATATTTCTGGTCTTATTATTTGGCCTAATTCCTTTTCCCAAGACTCTCTGTATATTTCTGTTGATGGGGTATCATTTTCCAATAAAATATTATATATATATATGATATCATTTTTTCCATATTTGGATGTTTATTCAAACATTCATCTAAAATTTCTATTTTTCTATTTCTAAATTCATATATATTTGCAGAGGCATAGTTTCTAATTATCTGAAATATTTCTTTATTATGTAGCCCATAAATTTGTTGCAACTCTTGAAATGAAAAGAAAAGTGTTTTCCTTATAAAGATCACCCATCTTAGAAATTCCTTTATTTTTCCATTGTAAAAAAGCCTTATCCAAAATTGAAGGTTTAAACATAAAATTATTAACAATCTTAAGACTTAGTGGTATAGATTTTAGTTTTAATGCTTTCTTTATTTGTTTCCATATGCGGATTCCATTTTCTATTATCGGATTTTCACTATAAACTTTCTTAGCTACATTAATATTAGCAAATATTATAGAGCTAATTTCTAATGGAGAACAATCTTCTTCTTCCATATTTAACCAATTTGGTTTATTGTCTATTTCTCCTAACCAAAAATTCATGTTTTTAATATTAACTGCCCAGTAATAAAACATCAAGTTTGGTAACGCTAATCCTCCATTTATTTTAGATTTTACATTTAATTTCTAATGGTTAAATGACATTCATAAATTTTAAATTTTACTTCGGAGTCACGTGAGTGACTACGTGAAGAAGCCCCGCCTGGCGCTGGAACGGCATTACATCGACGCTGACGGCAGAGCAAAAGCTGCAGAGGCAGCTCCTCGACAGCGGTAGGTACGGGCCCGCAGGTAAGTGCAGGGGAAAAACACTTTCGGGGTCTAAAAAACTCCGTGGCTGGTACTGAATACCAGAATTTAAGACTAATTTAAAAGTAAAAAAGAAGTTGAAAAACAACGGAGTTTTAAAAAAGAACGTCCTAAGGGGAGCGATCGGAACGGGAGATTGTAATTATGGAAGTGTCCAGGTCATAACAAGGTGTACAATACCACGGATGTGGCGTATATTAAATCACATAAGATAAGTAAAATAATAATCATGTGATTATCTGAGTAAACAGATGTGGCATATTCTAAAATGTTTAGTCCAGCTGTTTATCTCTAAGAAAGAGACAATGTTATCACAGACTACACATTAAGGGGGGAAAATACATTGTCATTAATATGGATTACTTACAATTAATCTGGTTGTAAACAGATTAAATAACCAATTTTTCAAATATTCTCGTGGGTAAACCAAGAACAGGAAAGGTGGATGCTTTTCTCTCAATTACATGAGGAAAAATGGGTTTTATGTTCCTCATTTTTGTCTGATAGGGCAGTGTCTGATGAAAATATAGCAAAACACGGCCAGACGCATTTTGGTGGCCTAAAACGGATCCTTCATGGTTTTCATGGCCTACGGCCATGCTAGCCTGAACACGCCCGATCCCGTCTGATCTCGGAAGCTAACCAGGCTCAGGCCTGGTCAGTACTTGGATGGGAGACCGCCTGGGAATACCAGGTGCCGTAGGTTAAAAAACATTATTGCCATAGAGGGAGTGCAGAGAAGGTTCACCAGACTGATTCCTGGGATGTCAGGACTGTCTTATGAAGAAAGACTGGATAGACTCGGTTTATACTCTCTGGAATTTAGGAGATTGAGAGGGGATCTTATAGAAACTTACAAAATTCTTAAGGGGTTGGACAGGCTAGATGCAGGAAGATTGTTCCCGATGTTGGGGAAGTCCAGGACAAGGGGTCACAGCTTAAGGATAAGGGGGAAATCCTTTAAGACCGAGATGAGAAAGACTTTTTTCACACAGAGAGTGGTGAGTCTCTGGAACTCTCTGCCACAGAGGGTAGTTGAGGCCAGTTCATTGGCTATATTTAAGAGTGAGTTGGATGTGGCCCTTGTGGCTAAGGGGATCAGAGGGTATGGAGAGAAGGCAGGTACGGGATACTGAGTTGAATGATCAGCCATGATCATATTGAATGGCGGTGCAGGCTCGAAGGGCTGAATGGCCTACTCCTGCACCTAATTTCTATGTTTCTATGTTTCTATGTTTCATAAATATTGAGTGATGTTGAACCACTTGTGATGATCCATAGTTGCAGTAATTATTGTTGGCATCCTTAATATGAAAATATGAATTGACTATATAACCATATAACCATATAACAATTACAGCACGGAAACAGGCCCTCTCGGCCCTTCCAGTCTGTGCCGACCATTTGTTTTCCCCTAGTCCCATCTACCTGCACTCAGACCATACCCCTCCATTCCCTTCACGTCCATATACCTATCCACTTTACTCTTAAATGTTAAAATCGATCCTGCCTCCACCACTTCTGCTGGAAGCTGATTCCACACAGCCACCACCCTCTGAGTAAAGAAGTTCCCCCTCACGTTACCCCGAAACCTCTGTCCCTTAATTCTCATGTCATGCCCTCTTGTTTGAATCTTCCCTACCCTCAATGGGAAAAACGTATCCACGTCAACTCTGTCTATCCCTTTCATCATTTTAAAGACCTCAATCAAGTCCCCCCCTTAACCTTCTGCGCTCCAAAGAATAAAGACCTAACTTGTTCAACCTTTCTCTGTAACATAGTTGCTGGAACCCTGGCAACATTCTAGTAAATCTCCTCTGTACTCTCTCTATTTTGTTGACATCCTTCCTATAACTAGGCGACCAAAATTGTACACCATACTCCAGAATTGGTCTTACCAATGCCTTGTACAATTTTAACATTACTTCCCTACTCCTATATTCAATGCTCTGATTTATAAAGGCCAGCACACCAAAGGCTTTCTTTACCACCCTATCTACATGCGATTCCACCTTCAGGGAACTATGCATAGTTATTCCTAGATCCCTCTGTTCCACAGCATTCCTCAATTCCTACCATTTACCATGTACGTCCTATTTTGATTTGTCCTGCCAAGATGTAGCACTTCACACTTATCAGCATTAAACTCCATCTGCCATCTTTCAGCCCACTTTTCCAAATGGCCCAAATCTCTCTGTAGATTTTGAAAACTACTTCATTATCCACAACACCACCTATCTTAGTATCATCTGCATACTTACTTATCCAATTTTCCACCCCATCATCCAGATCATTGATGTACATGACAAACAACAGTGGACCCAACACAGATCCCTGAGGCACCCCACTGGTCACCGGCTTCCAACCTGACAAACAGCCATCCACCATTACTCTCTGACATCTCCCATTCAGCCACTGTTGAATCCATCTTGCTACTCCGCCATTAACACCCAAAGATTGAACCTTCTTAACCAACTTCCATGGGGAACCTTGTCAAAGGCCTTACTAAAATCCATATAGACAACATCCACTGCTTTACCCTCATCAATTTCCCTAGTTACCGCTTCAAAAAATTCAAGAAGGTTTGTCAAACATGACCTTCCAGGCACAAATCCATGTTGACTGTTCCTGATCAGACCCTGTTTATCCAGATGCTTATATATATTATCTCTAAGTATCCTTTCCATTAATTTGCCCTCCACTGACGTCAAACTAATAGGTCTATAATTGCTAGGTTTATTCTTTGAACCCTTTTTAAACAATGGAACAACATGCGCAGTACGCCAATCCTCCGGCACTATTCCCGTTTCTATCTGCAGGTTGATCAGACCATTACAATAGTTTAATGGTCAAAGAAGTCTATGAATGTTTAACTAATATAACAACATAACAATAAAATAATTATGTATAAAGAAGTGTTATACCTGCAATTTGCAGAAAAAAAAACAACAATATTTTATAAGAAATTGGAAGTCTGTGTATACAGTAAAATTATTTGTCATATTAGATATATGTGAGTTCTTGTGGATTGCATTTTTTCTGAGTATCTAATTGATAGAGCCAATAATAGGGCTCAGAGTGTTTCCGTCCTATTTACGGACAAGATACTAACCAAGAAGTTATCAGGTTCATTCGTAAAATCCCGATATGAAAAGGGATATATGTAGATATAAATATAAGTATATATATGTATATGTGTATATATAATCTGTCCAAAATTGCAATACATAAGTCTGGAGATCAATATAGTCCTGAATTGCCTTACGTAATGGACTCCAGTTCTATCAATGATTCAAAAAAGTTAACATTGAAAGTAATAATGCTGATGACTTTAGTATCAAGATAAGAGTACAAATATTGTAAATATTACGTTATAATTGTATGTGGATACAGATTACATTATCATATATGTTTATGAATTTACCAAACAAAGCAGACCAAGAAGAGCTGGAACCAAGGTAAACCTATAAGCATATCCTGTCGGCCTTAAATTGTGTGTGTGTGTGTGTGTGTGTGTGTGTGTGTGTGAACATTGATGAAATATGTTAAAGTAAATAAGAGTCTCTGTGGTAATGAGACAGCACTATTTATTACACACAAAAAACCACATTAGGTTCAGTAAAACTGATGGTTCTAGAGAAATGTATTCTAGATGGTTAAACATTGAATAACACTCAGTGGAACTAGACACTGAAATGTGGAAAATTACTCTGTTAAGGAGGTAGATACATTCACAGGAATGGCACAGGATGAGCCACTCGAGCAAAGATGCAAAGCCACAGGAGGGTGTAAAATAAATATTAAAGTTACAAGGAACATGGTGTCAGGATTGGACGGAGTGTTGGGTTCTCTGTAATTGTTGCTTTGTTTATACTATCAAATTATATTATCAATTGATATTTTGGTGATAAATTTGCCTTTCAATGGAAAGGGCATTACTTTCATTCTTTTATAATGGGAAAAGAATTATCACATAAACTGAGGCAATGTTTGGGAAAAAATGTGTTATTTGCTCATTACTGTGTTGATTGAGCCAGATTGTCGTATGGAATGAGTCTACGACATAAAAAACACAGAAGCTACAAAATCTTCACGTAGTCACTCACGTGATTCCGAAGTAAAATAGTAAGATTAAACGAGAACTTACCAGTTCGAAGTTTGATTGTTATTTTATGAGGAGTAACGATGAGGGATTACGTGCCCTCCACTCCCGACCCTCATAAAATAAATGATCATCTGGTAGTTCTAAATCTATGTTGAGCCTTACTATCTTACTCCGGCTATTATGTTCTGTGTTTTTCATGCCGTTGCTTTGAAGTATGCCGATCAAGCGCCAGGCGGGGCTTCTTCACGTAATCCCTCATCGTTACTTCAAACTTCGAACTGGTAAGTTCTCGTTTAATCTTACTATTAGTACACATTGTGCGCAGTTAAAATTGCAACTTTTGAAAGTAGTCCGTACACATTTATGGTGGTACAGCGGTAAAGTTGCTGCCTTACAGCACCAGAGACCCGGATTCGATCCTGACCACGGATGCTGTCTGTCTCTCTGCTTCTAGAATCTGGAACATAGAACAGGCCATCCAGCCCACAATGTCTGTGTCAAACATGATGCCAAGATAAACCTGCCTCTTCATGCCTCCACCACCCACCACTCTCTGTGTAAAAAAGTTGCCCGCATCTCAAGCTATGTCTCCAGTATTGTAAACTGCCACAGATTTTGCACAGTTTTGGTCTCCTAATTTGAGGTAGGACATTCTTGTTATTGAGGGAGTGCAGCGTAGGTTCAACAGGTTAATTCCCGAGATGGCGGGACTGACATATGATGAAAGAATGGGTCGACTCAACTGGAATGTCCAAGTCACCCTGCATCCTCAATGCTTTGAGGATGGAGGGTGACTTGGACAGGTTGGTTAAGTGGGCAGATGCAGTTTAATGTAGATAAATGTGAGGTTATCCACTTTGGTGGCAAGAACAGGAAGGCAGATTATTATCTGAATGGTGTCAAGTTAGGAAAAGGGGAAGTACAACAAGAACTGGGTGTCCTTGTTCATCAGTCACTGAAAGTAAGCATGCATGCACAGCAGCAGCGAAGAAAGTGAATGGCATGTTGACCTTCATAACAAATTTAACAAACAGACTGGTCATTCCTTCTTCTCCCTGCTGCTGTGAGGCGAACGGTGCAGAAATCTGCACCACCAGACGGAGCAACAACTCCTTCTCACTCTGCACTTTTTTTGTAGATTGACCGGTTGTTACTCCAGTACTTTGTCTCTTGTTTTGTAAACCGGCATCTGCGGTTCTTTGGGGATAAACCTCGCTAGTGTTATACGCAGTAGTACCAACATCTCCCTTTTTCCCTGAACTCATGTTGCCCCCTGGGAGAGTGGACCTTCCCTTGTGCGAGGGGTCACCCTCGGGAGTTGGCCCCTCATCCCCTCAATGTCCCTAAATCCCTCAGCATCGTCTGTCCCGCAGTTCCTCGGTGCACTTCATCACCTCAGAGTGCCTCATTCCCTCAGTGTCCTCATTCTCTCAGCATCCACCAGACACTCATTCAGCAGCGGTTCCTCATCCCCTCAATGGTCCCTCAATGGTCCTCATCCCCTCAATGTCCCTCATCCACTCAAGTGTCCCTCAGTCCATCAACATCGGTTAGTGTCCGGTGCTCCCTCAATGACCCTCAGTCTGGCAGCCCCTCAGTTACCAACTGACCCTCAGTGTCCTTCATTCCCTCAGTGACCAGTGGTCATTAAAATCTTCCTCAAGTGTCCCTCATTTCCCTCAGTGTCCGGCTTGGCGCCAATGTGTGTCCGTGTGGGAGGGGGGGGAGTCATGCGGGGCTCGTGGCCGGAGCGAACGGACAATTGCTTCGCACGACCTGTCCTTCGCGCGCTGAAGTTTGGCGAGGGGGGCGGGACATGGCGGTGTCTATAAAAGGCGGCGCCGTCCAGGCAGCGTCCGCAGTGTCCGTGGGCATTGGCCGGAGAAGAACCTCAACGCGTGCCCCCACCGCGAGTGGACAGCGGCGCGCTCCCGCCAGGGATCCTTCAAGACACAATCCATCGCTCTGGTCATCCCACTGGTCAGCGAGGCATCATCGGCCGGACCGGGTCTGCGTTCCGGACACGACCAAGGGTCAAGACCAAAAACATCGCCCCTCTCCCCCAATTTAATAAAATATCCTCTCAGGGGTCAGTCCTTCCCTCCCACCCACTCTGTCCAGAGGAGCGAGGGGTGAGTATGAAGGGGGTGAGGGCGGGGAGTCTCTTTCTTGTGTCATTCTGCTCCATTGATGGTGTTTGCGGTTACACTCACCGGCACTAAGTCCCCGCAAGTCCAGCTACACACAAACATCTACAGGTCAGGTTGGCTCCGAGTAGATCCAGCGCCCCTGGACCGTTCTGCGGAACGAGAACATTGTACAAGGTACAAGAACATGCATCTGCAGTGCAATTTGATGGCGCTACTTTGGACAGTTTCCCCCTGAGTAGTGGAATGAATTGAGAGTATAAAGATAGAGTTAAAGGGAAAGCAAGCACATGAAAAGTTACAAAAGACTCCCGAATTAATGGGAAGGAAAGTTCGAGAAGGGATAAGAGCGTAAGGTCAGGGCCAATAGTGAGCAGTGTGAGAGGGGGGAAGTTAAAGTGTTCTATATTAATGCGCAAAATATAAAAAATAAAGTGGACGAGCTTGAGGCTCAGTTAGAAATTGGTAAGTATGATGTTATGGGAACTACAGAGACATGGCTGCAAGAGGACCAGGGCTGGGAACGGAATATTCAAGGGTATACCTCCTATCAAAAAAACGGGAAAAGAGAGAGGAAGGAGGGAGGGAGGGAGAGGGCCGACGGACGGGTGTGAGCTGAGGCCAATGTTTGTAAACGTTGCTCCAGCCAAAGATCTTATAGCGAGCTATAGGTTCTTTGGCTCCAACCCCCGGCCAGGCCCTCCGTATATTGTTCACCGCATCTTCCCGGGTAGAGAGAGGGGCGGAGCCGAGGCTGTGTGCGTGAAGCACGGCGACTGGAGGGCAGGAGCGCTGCTGTGAGCGAACGACCAACCTCCTCCGCTCCCCCTTCTCCATTCCCTCTCACACCCCCCATCCCTGTCTACCCCTTTCTTCCCCCTCTGTCCCTCTCTCTCCCCTCCACCCGGGGTAGATCTACCCGAGCCGAGAGTAGATTACTCTGGCGCGGGGCCCCCTTACTCGCAGGAGTTGGGAGCAATCAGTCCAATCGGCTTAAGGCCGGCCCAGCTTAAAATGATGTCAATAATACTGGTGCCCAAGATAAGTATGGTGACGTGTCTCAATGATCACTGACCAGTGACACTGATGTCTGTGGATGACATGCTTTGACATGTTGGCCACATCATATCCGGCCTTAGTAAGGGCTGGGCCCACTACTATCTGTCTACCAGCACATTGGATCAACGGGGATTGATTACAATAATATTTGCAATGAATGAAATATATTTGGAGGCTGGAGGCATAGATTTAAGACAAAATATGACTTGTTGGTACATGAAACTGTGTAGTTGAGATCAGACTATTTCATTAAACATTTCTCACTTGACTGGAGAGCGACAGTGGGTAACAAATAACACATCTAATTTGCGTATTGTTTCCAGTTTGGGTGGGAGATTGCAACCTTCACGCGGTCCAACCTGTTAGACGAATGCAACAACCTGACGTGCACAAACAAGCTCAAATAGAACAAGTTGACCTGCAACTTTAGGCTGTGCATGCCATACACAAGAATTTCCTGAATGGCAGCGCTATCAAGCAGGTGCCGCTCGCCAGCAGTTCGTCTGTCTTTTCCTTCTTTTGTTTTCTTTTGTCTTGTTAGATGTATGTTTTAGTATATTTTTAGTTGTGTATATGCGGGAGCTGGGGGAAACTTAAAAAAAACTCTTCCTTCAACGGGGATGCGACCTTTTTCTTGTCGTATCTTCGGCTCCGTCTGCACTGAAGTCTAATATCGTGGAGATGGCGGCCTCCAATTGGAATCGACGTTGGAGGCTCCAGTGGCAGAGCCTGTAGACTTACCATCGTGGAACTGGCTGACCGGAGGCTGTGCTGCCGCTGTGGCTGCGACCCGACTTCGGAGGTTTCGGCCGCGAGCCTTGTGGACGGTAACATCGGGAGCTCGCAGGTCCCTGGTTGGTGACCGATTCGCGGGAGCTCCTGCAACAGCAGCTTCGTCCGCCCCGGGTCGCGGAGTTTAAATCAGCCCATTCGCGGAGCTTGGAATCGGCCGCGGTATTTACCATCACCCTGCGGGGGTTTCAACATCGAGAGCCTCGACGCAGCGGGAGAACAAGCAAGGAAGAGATAAGACTTTTTGCCTTCCATCACAGGTAGGAGGTGCCTGGAGATTCACTGTGAAGGATGTTTGTGTTAAATTCTGTTAATTGTGTGTTATGTTGCTTTTTTTCCTCTCATGACTGCAAGCTACGCAATTTCGTTCAAACTATTGTTTGAATGACAATAAAGGAAATTCAATTCAAGAAAAAGGTTACCGGTTAGGTGACTGAACGGATCACTTTTACATGACATTCCCTATGGATTGCTAGTGGGATGGGACAGAGGTTTTATTTCCCTAATGATCCCAGTTTTCCAATTTACACTTCTCATCCCTTTTATCTAGCCTTGCATCAATCTTTTCTTTTGATTAACATGTAATAGTAAGATTAAACGAGAACTTACCAGTTCGAAGTTTGATCGTTATTTTATGAGGAGTAACGATGAGGGATTACGTGAAGAAGCCCCGCCTGGCGCTTGATCGGCATACTTCAAAGCAACGGCATGAAAAACACAGAACATAATAGCCGGAGTAAGATAGTAAGGCTCAACATAGATTTAGAACTACCAGATGATCATTTATTTTATGAGGGTCGGGAGTGGAGGGCACGTAATCCCTCATCGTTACTCCTCATAAAATAACGATCAAACTTCGAACTGGTAAGTTCTCGTTTAATCTTACTATTTTACTTCGGAATCACGTGAGTGACTACGTGAAGATTTTGTAGCTTCTGTGTTTTTTATGTCGTACACTCATTCCATACGACAATCTGGCTCAATCAACACAGTAATGAGCAAATAACACATTTTTTCCCAAACATTGCCTCAGTTTATGTGATAATTTTTTTCCCATTATAAAAGAATGAAAGTAATGCCCTTTCCATTGAAAGGCAAATTTATCACCAAAATATCAATTGATAATATGATTTGATAGTATAAACAAAGCAACAATTACAGAGAACCCAACACTCCGTGTCCAATCCTGACACCATGTTCCTTGTAACTTTAATATTTATTTTACACCCTCCTGCGGCCTTGAATCTTTGCTCGAGCGGCCCATCCTGTGCCATTCCTGTGAATGTATCTACCTCCTTAATGGAATGATTTTCCACATCTCAATGTCTAGTTCCACTGAGTTTTAAACATGTTTTAACCATCTAGAATATAATTATCTAGAACCAACAGTTTTTACTGATACTTAATGTGGTTTTTGTGTGTAATAAGTAGTGCTGTCTCACCACCACAGAGACTCTTACCTACTTTAACATATTGAGTCAATGTTGACCCACACACAATTTTTGGCCAACAGGATATGCTTAAATTTTACCTTGGTTCCAGCTCTTCCTGGTCTGCTTTGTTTGGTAAATTCATAAACATATAAGATAATGTAATCTGTAGCTACATGCAATTGTATAATGTAACATTTGCAATGTTTGCACTTTTATGCTGATACTAAAGTCATGAGCATTATAACTTTCATATCGGGATATATATATATATATATATATATATATATATATATCCCTTTTTCATTTCGGGATATTATGAATGAACCCGTTAACTTTTTATTTATTTATTTATTTTGTTTGTTTATTTTTGTTAGAAGTAAGTACAGTAGTCTGGTACTTAAGTACCTAATACATAAATACATATTTTCATTCTTGTACAACTTCATACTTTTGGTTCAATAATAAAACAGTGAGAGAGAAAAGAAATAAAGAGTGTCGGAACAGATAGACAAGCGAGTAGAAACAGAAAACAATAGAAATAAAGGACAGAGATGAGAAGTTAAAAGATTGAAAGAAAAGGAAAAAAAAAGAGAGATTAGGAGAGATCTAGCTATCTCATATTTTAGCCCATCCGTCACCCAGTTCTAAACCATTTAATTTCTAAGGTTATGTTATGTTGCACCATATGCTTGTAAAAAGTTGATAAACGGAGACCAAATCTTTAAGAATTGGTCTACTTTGCCTAGTAAGAGGAATCTCATTTCTTCAAGATGTAGCATTTCAGACACATTTTGAATGTTGGCGTAGGTGCGTTTTTCCAAAATTTAAGTATAAGTTGTTTTGCTATTATTAGACCATAATTAAGTAAAGCTTCTTGGAATATAGTTAGTTTACTTTCCTCTTCCATTGATCCAAAGATAATCAATTCGGTATTGGGGTTCAATTTTGTGTTAAATAGTTTTGTAAAAATTCCAAAAATTTCATTCCAAAATGTATACAGTTGTGTACAAGAGACAAAGGAATGTGCTATAGTGGCATTTTGAGTTAGACATTTGTTGCAGATGGGGGAAACATTTGAAAATATTTTATTCAGTCTTGTTTTCGAATAATATAATCTATGTAAAATTTTAAATTGAATTAGGTTATGTCTTACATTCATTGAACATTTGTTTACATATAATAAATTTTTATCCCATCTATCGTTCGGAATTTTTATCAATGACTCTTGTTCCAAGTCTCTGCTAATTGCCTCTGTCGTTGGTGTTTCTATATTTAGAATTATATTATATAAGTAAGATATTAAATTGCTTGATTCTGCCTTTCTATTCATTCCTTTCTCCATTAGATCTGGGGTTAAAGTTTGATATCCTTGTATATACTTTTTCAAATAATCTTGAATTTGAAGGTATTTGAAATATTGATTACTTTTCAAATTATATTTTAGTTGTAGTTGTTGGAATGATAAAAATGTTCCCATTTTATACATATCTCCCATCATTTTAATTCCTATTCTTTCCCAATGGATAAACGTTTTATCAATAATGGATGGTTTGAATGAGGGATTATTAGCTATTGGAGAAAGAAGCGATAATTTTCTTAATTTTAAAGTTAATTTTATTTGTTTCCAAATTCGTATTATACTATGAATAATTGGATTCTTCTTGTATATTACATTGTTCAGTTTTATCGGGGAAAGAAGGATCGCTCCTATATTATAAGGGGAACAATCCTCTTTCTCCATTCTTATCTAATCTACCTGTTGGGCAGAACTGTCCAACCAGTAGATTATATTTTTAATATTCACTGCCCAATAATATACAATAAGTTAGGGAGTGTCAGTCCCCCTGATTCTTTAGATTTACACATGTGTTTTTTTTTAATTCTGTGTGATTTATAATCCCATATGAAGTTTATAATATCAGAATCTAATTTTTTGAAGAATTTTTTAGGTAAGTATATTGGTATTGATTGAAATAGGTACAATATTTGTGGTAACAAGATCATTTTTATCGCGTTTATTCTGCCTATTAAAGACATCGGCAATTACAGCACGGAAACAGGCCATCTCGGCCCTTTTACTCCGTGCCGAACACTTACTCTCACCTAGTCCCATCTACCTGCACTCAGACCGGAGCGTGGCAAGTGGGTTACTGACCCCAATCCCCTCCTTCACAACGCCAGACTCCCCAAACGGAGTTCTCCCCCCACCCCGGGAAATACAGCATTTAAAAACATAAAGCACCAAGAAATGCACTTACCACGTTATTGGTATATAAAGTCCATTCTTCACTCTTTGTTTCCTGAGATACTATTAAAATAATGGCAATCCATATTTGAAAATCCCGCCAAGAAACTCGCGCTGCGCATGCGCATCAGGCTGCTGCGCATGCGCAGTACTGCAAAGGCAGAATTTCTGCTGCCTTCAGCTCCCCTTGAAACTGACGGCTTGAAGCAGCGCTGACGGCACGTGGGCTGCACAGAGCTTCACATGTTACAAGCGCTGCGGATGAAAGGCACGGAGAATTATGCCTACATAAGAGATCGATCTCTTAGATAGGCATAATTCTCCCATGCCTTTACTATTTATATTTAATAATTGCCATTTCATAATTTTAGTCAGGGTAGGCAGTGCCTACCTTGCCTACCCTGACGGCACGTGCCTGCTGGTTACCCAGATAATCACTTGATAATTATCTTACTTGACCCATGTGATTGATATATGCCACAGCTGTGGTATTGTTCACCTGATTGGACATGCACACTTTCATAGTAGAACAATAGGCATTTAATCCATAAAAAGCTCCTGATACTCCAATAATTAATACAAATGTTTGGAGAAAAAGTTTCTTAGGACAATCCATTTGCAATTCCCTGGTGTTGTTGTCCGTAGTCCCCTAAACAAGGGACGTATCAAATATTAACTTGATAAGAATAGATATTATACTTATCTTAGTCCAAATAATCACAGAAGCTATCCATCATCCGATAATACTTGCTTCAGCTTGCAACGGCTGCTATATTTAAAGCAGCTTGTGGAACCTTTTCTATCCACCGCTTTAATTCTAATAACGTATCCTTTGGTAATTGCATAGGCCTGTCAAAAGGCATGCATACTCTTATAATGCTTGTGTTTTCCCTTTTTTGGAGCTTTTTTCCTCTTTTACCTAAGCTCCTTCTCTGATGGAGGGACAAAGTTTGTCAACAAAGCAATGAGACATATTTGTATCTCGGAAAACATTTTTCCCCCTCATATGGTGCTGAATTACTCCTAAACCCAGAATAGTAATTTAGGAATGTTTATGAATGCCTAAAACATAGTTTTTATTGGATGGGTCAGGACCCTTGCCTCTCAACAGGCTTGTAGTTGCTGCACTTATTTGCAGCTGACTCCTGATCAACCTTCCAATTTAAAATATGATCAAGATAAACCATGACCATGTCCTCCTTAGTGCAAGTGCTGATCTTCTTATCAGTGCAATTGTTTTTCCAATAATTATGTGAACAGCCTAGAACTGAGTTTAATCCATTAGACAATGTCTTAACTTGCACAGTTGACCCATTCTAATTAACTTCAAGCACCTGTAAATATGATAATAAATTGGTACTAAATACCAATCCTTCGAGTCTTATAGTAATGATTAACAATTTGTTAATAACAACTGTTTTTCAATGTTGAAGATGTCCATTTTTATAAAATGATTTACACTGTAAAAGTGTATTTAAAATGATGTCTTGTATGGCTTTACCACCACATCTTCTTTTTCCCTGGGGAAATTTATGATACAAATTTACATACCTCTTCTTTATTGGAGATATTTTGGGTGCAAACCTAAAATCAATTTTTAGGTTTTCCTATACATGTGAACCAATTCCTTCTACAATTTTTTTGTAGATCCTTTACACATTAAAAATAAATCAATCCTTTGTTATGCCATATCATTGATCATAACACACCTGTAATCTCCCACAATTGGAGATTTAATCAACTTCTTCTGTAACAAGTTTTTGCACCTCTTCAAATGTACATGAAGCCTTCTCTTCCCAATCATATGGGTTCACATAAGGCTGTGTAGGATAAATATTTATTTATCATACTCCTGCCTTTGTTTTGATCCATTATCAAATCTTTACTTTGGATCATAACTTTGCCAAAGTTTAACTTTTAAACTCCGTTTTTCCTCATTGCCAAAAGTTTGTGGAGCAACTAAAGTCTCCCTAACGGCAATTTTAACGGCCACCGGTATCGGAACCGGCTCAGACATGACCTTCCAGGCACAAATCCATGTTGACTGTTCCTGATCAGACCCTGTTTATCCAGATGCTTATATATATTATCTCTAAGTATCCTTTCCATTAGTTTGCCCACCACTGACGTCAAACTAACAAGTCTATAATTGCTAGGTTTATACTTTGAACCCTTTTTAAACAATGGAACAACATGCGCAGTACGCCAATCCTCCGGCACTATTCCCGTTTCTAATGACATTTGAAATATTTCTGTCATAGCCCCTGCTATGACAGAAATCCTTTTCTCTCGTCACTTTAATTTCATGTTTCATGTATTTTGTGTTTTTATGACTGTTGGTCAATTTCCCTCCTGGGATAAATAAAGTTCTATTGCATCGCACCCTATCCTATCGTACATTCTTTCATGCTCCATTTTTAAAAAGACAGCTTAGTACTGACCTGCTTCAGACAGCTGAATCTCTTCACTTTGGTTGTATCGATACGATACGAAACGATAGAACTTTATCCCATCCTAACTTATGGCTAGCTTACATTCAATTTCTAATGGTTAAATGACATTCATAAATTTTAAATTAGTACACAGTGTGCGCAGTTAAAATTGCAACTTTTGAAAGTAGTTCCTACACATTCATGGTGGTACAGCGGTAAATGTATTGCCTTACTGCACCAGAGACCCGGGTTCGATCCTGACCACAGATGCTGTCTGTCTCTCTGCTTCTAGAATCTGGAACGTAGAACAGGCCATTCGGCCTACAATGTCTGTGTCGAACATGATGCCGAGACCAACTCTTATCTACCTGAGCACAGTCCGTATCCTTCAATTCCCTGAATATCCATGTGGCTGTCTTAAACACCACTTTCGACTGGTCATTCCTTCGTCTCCCTGCTGCTGTGAGGCAAAAGGTACAGAATTCTGCACCACCAGACGGAACAACATCTCCTTCTCACTCTGCACTTTTTTTGTAGATTGACCGGTTGTGTTAGTCCAGTACTTTGTGTCTTGTTTTGTAAACTGGCATCTGCAGTTCTTTGGGGATAAACCAATATTGCTAGTGTTATACGCAGTAGTATCAAGGGCCGAATGGCCTACTCCTGCACTTATTGCCTATTGAAGCAAGGTTGTGCCCCACCTCCCATGCTGTTCGGCATCTTCCTATCTGCCCTCTGCACTTTGTCTTCACAACTGACGCAGAAAGAACGTATCTTCACACTAGAAATGACAGGAACCTCTTCATCCTAACAACGCTGAAAGCCAAGACCAAAGTAAGAACTGTGCTTATAAATGTTCAATGGTCCTTTATTAGACATATTTACCAAGCTAAAGTGAAATTCATTTCTGTATACAGTTTAATACATGTATCACCATACATAATCACTATGACAAATCTTAAATAAGTATCTCGGATACGGTACAAGTGTATAACAATAGTAGGTTGAGATAGTGGACAGAGAGGCCAGGTTTGGTGCCATTTTTAAAGTCTCAGTTTGTAAGTGCAGGGTTGTTGTATTGGCGGGGTGTGGGCGGGGTGAAGCTGGGGGGCATTCTTCTCAAAGTTTGTATTTATCCCACAGTCAATGTTACTAAAACAGTTGATGTGGCATTTGTGCAGTACTATTAGTGGGATCTAGCTAAATTCGGGAAAAGTATGGGGGGGGGGGGGGGGGGGGGGGGGGGCTGTTGGAGAATGGGAGAAGGGGGGAGAGGGGGAGAAGGGGATGTGGGGAATGGGGGAGTGAAGGGGGAGAAGAGTGGAACAGGGAGAAGAGAGGAAGAGGGGGAAGGGAAGAAGGGGGGTGGAAAGGGGAGGGGAGAAGGGTAGGATGACTCAAAAATCTTTTCATTTGCACAATTGATTATATTGTATTAATTCTAATATATTAATGTTTAAAATCCATGCATTGAAGGTAGAATATCTTACAGCCCATCTGTGGTCCCTAACCCTAACCCTAACTGGGCGTCACCCGCATACGTCAGCATGTGACAGGGCGCAAGACATGATGAGACACCCGGATGTCGCCCCTGGATTTTGAACATTCAAAAAATCCAGAGGCGACAGAGACACCATGCGTCACGCCGTGTCACAACTCGACCACGACGTGACAACCTCTTGGTGTTTGGGGGGGAGGGGGGTGCGGGGGGAGGGAGGATGTGGGAGGGGGAAGAGAGGGGTGTGTGGGAGAGGGTGTGTGGGGGGAAGGGAGGGGGAGGGAGGATGTGGGAGGAGGGAGTGGGGGGGTGTATTTCTTGCTGTAGATTAACAAGTCTGTAATTGCAACAACACAAAAATGTTTTAATTTACATTTCAGTAAATTTATACTCACGATACTACTGTAAACATGTCTGTAATGCAACCAAAGACTCAGTCCATAGTTCTTCACATTTCATAGATGTGGTTTGTGTTGCGCAGTGTTCAAGAGCTTGATGGTTGCTGGGAAGAAGCTGTTCCCGAACCTGGTGGTCACATTTTTTTGGGCTTCTGAACAAAATAATGGGAACGTAGTGTAATGACAATAAAAATACAGGAATTTAATAATTGAATGCTAGTGTAAAAAATATCTGTTGGGTAGCAAATGATACAGTCCATAATACCTCATTGTTGTGGTTCAGGGAACTATGCACAGTGTTCGAGAAGCTTGTAATTGCTGGGAAGAAGCTGCTCTTAAACATGGAGATCAGTTTCCCTGCTTCTGTTGGCTTTTCACACTGGTAGGGTGGTGTGGGTCTTTGATATTAGCTGCAATCTGCAGGTGGCATCTCCTGTAGATCCCTTTGATGGTGAAGAGATCATCACCTGTGACGGACTGAGCAGTTCCTGCGTAACACATGTGTAACACCAACATCGTCACACTGTACAAGAACAAGGGAGTGCACCAACAACAGGGACATCTTATTTCTGAGTGTTACAGGAAAGGCCTTTGCCAGTGTGATCCTGCAACGACTGCACAGACCCGCTGACCTGAGGCACAATGCGGTTTCTGTGTAGGTAGGTCCACAATGGACATGATCTTCTCCCTGCGTCAAATACAAGGAAAATGTCAAGAGCAGCAAACCCTATGTTCATCGCCTTTGTGGATGTTACGAAAGCTTGGAGGTGGTCATAAGTTCTGTGCATGATTGCATTGATGTGCTGGACCCAGGACAGATCTTCAGAGATATGAACAACCAGAAACTTGCAACATAACGTTCTCCACCACTGTCCCATGAATGAAGACAAGTTTGTGGATCATTGGCTTCCCCGTCCTGAGGTAATCGACCATCTGCCACGTTTCCTAAGATTGACCAGAGGACAAGATCTGATGAGATGGCCATGGACCAGGGCTGGCACGCAGAAGCTTCACCACAACTGACCCTGCTGTGTTGCTGAGGAAAATCTGGTGTTACTGGAAATGCAGAGCTGATCCTCTGTAAACTGCCCTCGGTGGAAGACCATGATGCAGATGTGCTTTTAGAGCTCGGCTGTCAGTGAAGTTGGAGCAGAAAACTGCTGGAGGAACTCAGCGGGTCAGGCAGCATTTGTGGAGGGAATGGACAGACTATGTTTGGATCGGGACCCTTCAAGACTCCATTCTTGTCTCCATTTACCAGGTTGGATTATGATGACAGGAAATGGCCAAGATTGATGATCACCGTGGACTGGAGTGACAGTGACTGGGGTGACAGAGTGAAGACCCAATCTTGCTCCACGTTCTCCATGACCTTCCACACCTGGAGCCGGAGAAGCTGTTGAGGAACAATTTGAGTGGATTTCTAGTGGCCCTGGATCTCCTCCAGATTGTTTGAAGGGACAAACATGACAGATGTCTGAGTGCCAGCGGTCGGCCGAGGACGGGTCACCGAGAGAACACGTCATCTGCGGAGGGAATGGACAGACTATGTTTCGATCTGGATCCTTCAAGACTCCATTCTTGTCTCCATTTACTCGTCGGTTTCTGACGACTGGAAATGGCCAAGTTTGATGGACTTGAATGGCAGAACATTGAAGATCCCAAAGGCCAATTTTACTCCACGTTCTACACGACCTTCCACACCTGGTGTTGGAGAAGATGTTGAGGAACAACTTAGTGCGAGTTCTTGTTGCCCCGGATCTCCTCCAGACAGTGTGAAGGGGAAAGCATGAAACATCTGCTGACTGATGTGGTCGGCAGCTGTTTGCGAGGAACTTTCCCTCCAAAGACTTGCAGGAAAATGCCACTGGGGCAGAGGATGAGTCAGAGCCGGACGAGTTTGACAAATTTCTTAAACGGCGTGGATTCTCCCGTGCAACCCTAAGAGGTATTGGATAGCACGCAACAAAAGGAACCCAAGTGCTGTTCATGTAAAACCATCGGATATGAAGCCACATCGCTGGGGACCGCACCGGAATTTCTCACTCCATACAACAAAGGCCCTTTTAAAAGCCACTAGAAAGGGCTACAACCTCTTCCCCGCTCGCGCTCTCGTCTGCATTTGGGATTTCATCGTCAACATTTTTCAGTACAACTGGCAGCGATCTGTTGCACGTGAAAATCCACGGCTTTTAAGAAATTTGTCAATCTCGTCTGGCTCTGACTCGTGACATTTTCCTGCAAGTCTTCGGAGGGAAAGTTCCTCGCAAACAGCTGGCGACCACATCAATCTGAAGATGTTTCATGCTTTCCCCATTCACACCATCTGGAGGAGATTCAGGGCCACAAGAAGTCCCACCACATTATTCAACAGCTTCTCCAGCACCAGGTGTGGAAGGTCACGGAGAACATGGAGTAAGGTTGGCCTTTGGGATCTTCAATGTTCTGCCATTCAAGTCCACAGTGATCATCCTGAGATTGACCAGAGGACAAGATGGACGAGTCTGAAGAGACAGCCATGGACCAGGGGTGGTACGCAGAAGCTTCATCACAACTGACCTTGCTGTGTTGCTGAGGGAACCTCCCAGTGAGCGCCATGCAGCCGTGCTGGAGCCGACCTAGCCGCCGGCACGGAGCCAGTCAAGACCAGACTCGGCCGGCAGTGGCTGCAAACAGGGACGAGCCCAGTGGCCAAAGTGTCTGCCGAGAACAAGGGTCAAGGACGAGCCCGCAGTGGGTTGCCGGAGGTCGTTCGAAGATGCACCGTTGAGAAAACAAAGAGGGATCCGGCGTCGGGAGGGGGATGCCGAGAAGGAAGAGGGACCATTGAGACCACACTGGTCACTCATCACCCCATCAGAAGAAGCACTTCAGGGACTGATGGACAGACTGTCTTACGCTCGCAACATAGACCGACTGACAATCAGCGTGAAGACAATTGTTATCATGGGTCAGGGCAGTCTTAAATTCACCAACCTAGGATCTACGGTGGCTGACCGCTACTCTCTGGATGAGGAAACGAATTTGCGTACAGTAAACCACCTTCCCATACAGCACCCACCTTCGGGAGGCTAAGTTAGTGCACATGGAAGAACAGGAAACTCACAATGAAGACCAAGGAAACTGTCTACAATGCGTACGTGTTGAACACGTTACTGTACAGCAGTGAAGCTTGGGCAACTTACCTACATCAAGAACGGTAAATTAATGGGAGAGGACCAAGAGAGGACCGGCGGTGGGCAGCCTAGGACGGGCCCGCGGTGGGTGCCAGAGGTCGGTCGAGGAGTGATGTGGAGAACAAAATGGGACCCACGTCGGAACCAGGACAGATCTTCAGAGATATGAACGCCCAGGAACTTGAAGCAGGATCTTGGAACATAACTTTCTCCACCACTGTCCCATCAATGAAGTCAAGTTTGTGGATCTGTGGCTTTCTCCTGAGGTCAACAAATGGCTCTGTGGTCCTGCGGACATTGAGAACAAAACGTCTGCACTGGCAACATTCCCTCAGATTATCAATCTCTCTCCTGTCGTCATTATCCATCATTTGTCCAACAACGTTGGTGAAATTTAAAGAAGGCATTGGAATGGTCTGGCTGTGCAGTCCTGGTCATAGAGCAGGGGACTCAATGTAGTCAATGCCTACTATGTTCTGTTGTGCTGAAGCAAAGCAAGAATTTCATTGTCCTATCAGGGACACATGACAATAAACTCACTTGAACTTGAAGACTGAGCACACAGCCTTGAGCTGGTCCTGTATAGAGGAGGTGTTACCAGTTTTTGCGGATTGTGGTCTGCTGATGAGGAAATTGAAGATGCAGTTGTACAGGATTGAGCAGAGATATGGTTAAGGAGATGTTGTGGACATCCAGGACAGATATTCAGAGACATGGACACCCAGGAACTTGCAACATAATATTCTCCACCGCTGTCCCATGAATTAAGACAAGTTTGTGGATCATCGGCTTTCCCCTCTTGAGGTCATCGAACATTTGCTATGATTCCTGTGATTGACCAGAGGACAAGATCTTAAGGGACGGCCATGGACCAGGGCTGGCACGCAGAAGCTTCATCACACCTGACCCTGAGGAAGATCTGGTGTCACTCGGAATGTGGAGCTGATCCTCTGTAACCTGCCTTCAGTGGAAGACCGTGATAGAGATGTGTTTTTAGAGCTCGGCTGTCAGCGAAGGTGGAGCAGAAAACTGCTGGAGGAACTCAGCAGGTCAGGCAGCATCTGTGGAGGGAATGGACAGATGACATTTGAATCGAGACCCTTCAAGACTCCATTTCTGTCTCCATTTACCAGGTCGGTTTCTGATGACAGGAAATGGCCAAGATTGACGATCATCATGGACTTGCATGTCAGATGCTTGAAGATCCTGAAGACCCAATCTTGCTCCAAGTTCTCTGCGAACTTCCACACCTGGCGCTGGAGAAGCTGTTAAGGAACAACTTGGTGGGATTTCATAGGGCTGTGGATCTCCTCCAGATTGTTTTCAAGTGGGTGCCGGAGGTCGCTCGAGGACACGACACCGAGAGGACATTTCATCTGCGGAGGGATTGGACAGACAACGGTTTGGATCAGGAATCTTCAAGACTCCGTTCTTGTCTCCATTTACCAGGTCGGTTTCTGATGACAGGAACTGACCAAGATTGATGATCACCGTGGACTTGAATGACAGAAAATTGGAGCCACTCAAGACCGGATTTGGTCCACATTAGCCACGAAGAAGGACGAACCCAGCAGCCGAAGTGATCGCCGAGACAAGTGTCAACTACGGGCCCTCGGTAGATGCTGGAGGTCAGACGGCTCATGAAATGGCGCGCCGCCAAGAAGGAAGAGGAACCATCGGGACCATATTGGTTACTCATCACGCCAACAGAAGAAGGACTTCAGGGGCTGATGGACAGACTGTCTCCTGCGTGCAATGATTACCGACTGGCAATTAGTATTAAGACGACTGTTGTCATGGGTCAAGGCACTCTACTCCCCTCTGAAATCATCCTAAACACCAGTCAGATGGAAACTGTCATCCAATTCCCCTACCTAGGATTTCCTCATCCAGAGAGTGACTGATAGGCACTCTCTGGATGAGGAAATCAATTCACCTATAGTCAACCAACTTCCTATACAATAACCACATTCTGGAAGATATCCAAGCGGACAGTGCCGGAGGATTGGCGTACTGCGCATTTTGTTCCATTGTTTAAAAAGGGTTCAAAGAATAAACCTAGCAATTATAGACCTATTAGTTTGACGTCAGTGGTGGGCAAATTAATGGAAAAGATACTTAGAGATAATATATATAACCATCTGGATAAACAGGGTCTGATCAGGAACAGTCAACATGGATTTGTGCCTGGAAGGTCATGTTTGACAAACCTTCTTGAATTTTTTGAAGCGGTAACTAGGGAAATTGATGAGGGTAAAGCAGTGGATGTTGTCTATATGGATTTCAGTAAGGCCTTTGACAAGGTTCCCCATGGAAGGTTGGTTAAGAAGGTTCAATCCTTGGGTGTTAATGGCGGAGTAGCAAGATGGATTCAACAGTGGCTGAATGGGAGATGTCAGAGAGTAATGGTGGATGGCTGTTTGTCAGGTTGGAAGCCGGTGACCAGTGGGGTGCCTCAGGGATCTGTGTTGGGTCCACTGTTGTTTGTCATGTACATCAATGATCTGGATGATGGGGTTGAAAATTGGATAAGTAAGTATGCAGATGATACTAAGATAGGTGGTGTTGTGGATAATGAAGTAGATTTTCAAAGTCTACAGAGAGATTTGGGCCATTTGGAAAAGTGGGCTGAAAGATGGCAGATGGAGTTTAATGCTGTTAAGTGTGAAGTGCTACATCTTGCAGGACAAATCAAAATAGGAAGTACATGGTAAATGGTAGGGAATTGAGGAATGCTGTGGAACAGGGATCTAGGAATAACTGTGCATAGTTCCCTGAAGGTGGAATCGCATGTAGATAGGGTGGTAAAGAAAGCCTTTGGTGTGCTGGCCTTTATAAATCAGAGCATTGAATATAGGAGTGGGGAAGTAATGTTAAAATTGTACAAGGCATTGGTAAGACCAATTCTGGAGTATGGTGTACAATTTTGGTCGCCTAGTTATAGGAAGGATGTCAACAAAATAGAGAGAGTACAGAGGAGATTTACTAGAATGTTGCCAGGGTTCTAGCAACTATGTTACAGAGAAAGGTTTGAACAAGTTAGGTCTTTATTCTTTGGAGCGCAGAAGGTTAAGGGGGGACTTGATTGAGGTCTTTAAAATGATGAAAGGGATAGACAGAGTTGACGTGGATACGTTTTTCCCATTGAAGGTAGGGAAGATTCAAACAAGAGGGCATGACATGAGAATTAAGGGACAGAAGTTTCGGGGTAACGTGAGGGGGAACTTCTTTACTCAGAGGGTGGTGGCTGTGTGGAATGAGCTTCCAGCAGAAGTGGTGGAGGCAGGATCGATTTTAACATTTAAGAGTAAAGTGGATAGGTATATGGACGTGAAGGGAATGGAGGGGTATGGTCTGAGTGCAGGTAGATGGGACTAGGGGAAAACAAATGGTCGGCACGGACTGGAAGGGAATGGACCTTTATCTGTAACATAGTTGCTGGAACCCTGGCAACATTCACTGGAACCCAGGGAACTATGCACAGTTATTCCTAGATCCCTCTGTTCCACAGCATTCCTCAATTCCCTACCATTTACCATGTACGTCCTATTTTGATTTGTCCTGCCAAGATGTAGCACTTTAAGAATAAGGGGTAAGCTATTTAGAACGGAGATGAGGAAACACTTTTTCACCCAGAGAGATGTGAGTGCAGAATGCTCGGCCTCAGAGGGCGGTGGAGGCCAGTTCTCGGTATACTTTCAAAAGAGAGCTAGATAGGGCTCTTAAAGAAAGTGGAGTCAAAGGATATGGGGAGAAGGCAAGAACGGGGTACTGATTGTGGATGATCAGCCATGATCACACTGAAGAGTGACTGGCTCGAAGGGCCGAATGGCCTCCTCCTGCACGTATTTTCTATGTATCTGTGTACTTCTTTCACCTCTCACCTTTCTCTGCCCTTTGATTTGCTTTAGGTTTGCAAACCAATGATAGCTTTTGAGTTGCTGGTGTTAAGCAAGAGGGTGAACGTGATTGAGTGTTCTGCTCCGCGATGCTCATGACCAAAGGTCATAGAGCGATATCATCTTTGCTCTCGACTCTTCCCGCCAACGGTGCGGCCCAGGCGCGCGCCCACTGCCTCGCGTGACGTGCGCGCCCCCTCCCCCTCGCGTGACGTGCGCGCCCCCTCCCCCTCGCGTGACGTGCGCGCCCCCTCCCCCTCGCGTGACGTGCGCGCCCCCTCCCGTCGCGTGGCGTGCGCGCGCCCTCCCCCTCGCGTGACGTGCGCGCCCACTGCTTTGCGTGACGTGCCGCGGGCTGGGGCGATCTCGCGAGGAGTGGCGCCGCTCGGACGGACGGTCGGAGAGGGAAGGCTGGTGGCTCAAGATGGCGGAGGGTGACAGCGGGAGCGAGCGAGGCGGCGGTGGTGGAGGCGGCGGAGGGGGAGGAGGCGGCGGGGGAGGCGGCCTCTTGCTGCAGCAACAGCAGCAGGAGACGCAGGAGCTGGCCTCCAAGCGGGTGGACATCCAGAACAAGCGCTTCTACCTGGACGTGAAGCAGAACGCCAAGGGCCGCTTCATCAAGATCGCCGAGGTGGGCGCGGGAGGCAACAAGAGCCGGCTCACGCTCTCCATGGCGGTGGCGGCCGAGTTCCGCGACTACCTGGGCGACTTCATCGAGCACTACGCGCAGCTTGGCCCGTCGGACACGGACTCGGCCGCCGGCCTGGCCTCAGACGAGCCGCGGCGGGCGCTCAAGAGCGAGTTCCTGGTGAGGGAGAACCGCAAGTACTACATGGACCTGAAGGAGAACCAGCGCGGCCGCTTCCTGCGCATCCGCCAGACCTTAAATCGAGGCCCCGGCCTAGGGGGGACGCAAGGCCAGACCATCGCCCTGCCGGCGCAAGGCCTGATCGAGTTCAGGGACGCGCTGGCCAAGCTGATCGACGACTACGGCGTGGATGACGAGCCGTGCGGCCAGGCCGAGCTGCCCGAGGGCACGTCCATCACTGTGGACAGCAAACGCTTCTTCTTCGACGTGGGCTCCAACAAGTACGGCGTGTTCATGCGGGTGAGCGAGGTGAAGCCGTCGTACAGAAACTCCATCACCATCCCGTACAAAGCCTGGTCCAAGTTCGGCAGCGCCTTCAGTAAGTACGCCGAGGAGATGAAAGAGATCCAGGACAAGCATCGGGACAAGATGCTCTTCGAGAGGCGAGCCGACGAATCGGATGGGGAAGATGTGGACGACGATTGAAGCTATTCAGTAAGAGAAGAAGAAACAAAAAAAAAAGAAAATAAGAGCAAATTGTGTCGATTGAGAAGTTTAAAAAATTTAACGAGTAAATTGGTGTGTCGATTGCAAAGAAAGACGTTTTAAAAATCTTTAAAAAGAACAAATTGGGTCGATTGCAAAGAAGATTTACAAAAATAAAACTTCGAGAAAATGTTTTGAATAGTATTTTTTGGGAAACGCAGTTACATAAGTGAAAATGCATCTTCTGAGGAGTAGAAACGACTTGCATTGGTATATGTATGCAAATTTGTGAAGGGAAAGAAATGGAGCAAGTTCTTCTGGAAGATGTTGGATGGACGATTCATTGCAAAATACACACTGTTATTTGTGGAAAAGCGTCGTATCACTGAACCATCAGCAATTTAGAAAAGAAAAGATTTGTTGGCACAACCAAAAGTTTTACAGGAAGAGAAAGAAGCTACATACCTCCACCTGGAGTGAAAATGATTTGGAGAGCCACCATCAAGGCACTGAAGCCAGCAACACTTCAAAAAAGTTCTTTTCGTATATTTAAAAAGTTCTTATGGAAGTTTTTTTTAATTATTTTAAATACTGGACAATCAAGAGTCATTTTTAAAATTTGTTTTCATTCTAAATATTTCAAATATATTTGATAAAACTGTCGTTTCTGATGTAGAAAATTAATGTTTTTAAATATAAACAAATGAAGGCTTGACTTATTCAATAGCAGAATACAGTGCTAGTTTCACATGAAATCTACTGCCAGGGTTTGCATACAGATTGACTGCAACTCATCCATTTGAAAGTAATGTCCCATTTTGTTTTGTGTTTTGTTTAGCTGTAGTGCATTCCCCCCAGTATTTTTGGCAGTGTTATGTGCATCCTGTAATATCATTGCAGTATAAATCATCAGCAGAAATTCTGCTAGTGTGAACTTGTTACCCTGTAGTAGAGACTGCTTGTAACTAGCCCCGGTGCTATTGTCGACAACAAATGACATGTCGAGCCTTGTTAAGAGATGCTCAATGGAGTGTTTCTGTTTTACTTTTATTTTAAGTCAGTTATCCACGACGTACGATCTGACTTTTCCAGACTTGAGAATGTGCATTTGCTTTTAAGTAGAATAATTGTATAAAAAAAATTCACAATGAACCACAATTTCCCAAGAAACATTATTTATGTACACAAAATTGTTAGCTATTGGGCAGAATAGATGAGAACTAAAATTATTAACCTAACAAACACCGGCAATAAGGAAAAGGGTCGTACAGCTCTGCTGTTTGTTTCCATTTAAGTCGTGCAGGAATTTAGGCTTTTAATGTTATTTTTTTAAAGCTGTCTATTTATTTATTAGAAACAGTAATTGTATTTTGCAGTATTTTCCCCTGTAAAGGCTCCGGACTGTGCTATTAGAGCAAATAACAAGCATTTTCCTGCCGATTGACCCAAGCCGGTGAGTCTGATATAAACATTCAATACACATTTGAAAATTATTGAATTATATGTGCATCCATTATAGACCACTCATTATTCTTTATCCACAATTTACTTTTATGCCGTTCAATATACCCCTACATGAGCTGTCAAAGTTGTGACGTGTTATTCAATTGTTTTAAACTGAGTCGGGTGGGGCAGGGAATGGTGTTGGTGCATTAAAGGGGAGGAATTAAAGCCAGGATGTTCAGATATCACTTTTGCAGTCAAACAGCTTTCAGTTTGAATGTATGCTGATGTGAACAATATCTGGACTGAAAAAAAAAGGTAACCTCTTGCCAGCTAGCATTCAAGGATAACTGGGAGAAGCTGCTAGGCAAATATTGTTTGTGTGTGTGTGTATAGATATATAATTCTGTTGTGGATGGGTATATCTCCACCAGATACGGTCCTTTACACTTTGCATATTTTGGTTTTATGTGCTATTAAATTCATGGGTGAAGGAAAATGGGAAAGTAGATTGGAGTCTTCATAACCTGGGTGTAGCTTGTAAATTACATGAGATAGTATGCAACTTCTAAGCTGTATCAAATGTCACCTGTGTTGAGCATAGCAATCCACACCTGTTGGGAGTTGTTTCAACGTGCTGTAAGAGTTGGTTGGTTCAAACATGATTAGTTTGGTCGATGAAATAGACTCTTGATGTAAGGAGGAAATTTAGCAGAGAACTTTAGAATACAAAACATGCAGCTTGGTAATCTTTGTTCGAATGGAGATTTTATAGCCAGTTTATTTGTTGAGTTTTCTGATTATCTGCATATTCAGTGTGTGGTGTCTTTGTTTTTAAAACTTATTAGAAATTAAAATATACAAAGTGAAAGGTCCTGTTATTCTCCACAGTGAAGAAAATATTTCTGGAGGCAAGGTGCAGTGCCTCAATAACTTTGAAATGGGTTTTGAGTGTTTCCATGTGACAGTAAGGCTGCTGTTCCTTGCAGCCTTTATCACTTTGGCTGTGATTGCAAATGTGAACAAATATTTTAATTCTTCACTGTCGATAATTAATTTTAAAAAGGCCTTTGTTAATGTTGAGTTTTTAACTTCGTCCTGCTTTTGTAGACACATATAGGGTATTACAAATTAATGTAGATTCATTTTAAGGTCTTTTGTAAATTAAGACTTGCTGACAATTGAGCCATTTGGCTTTTGCCTCCATTGTGGCTAATGATTTGCAAGGCTAGATTAATAACATTCCATGTTTTTTTAGGCATTGCCATGTTATAGGTGCTGGAAGAACAGCTACAGGCAAGCATGAGGTTTGAAATCCTTGCTCGTTTTCGTCGATGCAACCAAAAACATTTGTTGTTTTTTTTTTAAAACGAAGAGCACTAACTGGGAAAATGAAAGCTTGGAGATTTGTGACATGGGGACTGGAGCTTTCCTGGACAAGGCATGGGAATACAATCAGAATCCAGTTCTTGATCTTCATTTTATAATCTTTAGTATACATTGGACTTTGTACAAACCTCTCTTTCCCAATTCCCAGTAAGTGACCATTCAGGCCATGTCTGCAGAAGTAGTAGGAACTGTAATTCTAGCACTGATGGGTTTGATCTTTTTTGGAAGTGCTGTTTTGACCTCAGGTCAACGTGGTTGCGTAGAAATAGAATGGTTTGGGCTTATCTGCTTTCAGGTGAAACCTATTCAATTTGCTGACTCGTGAGCCATCAGTCAAAGCATTTAGTTTGAGATGTTCAGTTTGAAGGATATTAAACTTACTATGATGGGAAGTAATTCCAGAAAGAAACTATCTGGTTAGCTGTGGGACTTCCAGAGGGAAACTTGACTATTTCTCATTTGTCCCACTTCCAGTACAGACCAGTTCAGACATTATTCACAGTTCAGAACATTAACTGAACTTCCACGGTTCCAGATATTGCAAGTAAGCAATTAAATCTGATTGTCCTAAACTGTGTGGAAACAAAGCAGAATGAAGTTATGTCACTCATTAGACAAACCTTTACAGAATCCAAATTATCATTTGAGCGAGGGTGGTGGTGGGGGGGGGGGGGGGGAGGAGGAACTAATGAATCTTGTAGATATATGTACTTAAACCAAGTGAAGAGAGCTACCATTTAAATTACTGTATTTCAATAATACTGTAGTCCTTGTACTGAGAACTAATGTGTAGAAAAGGCTTTTGTGGTTATTGATGTTTCCCAGTCTTCATGGGATAGCGTGCTTTCAATGTAAACTGAACTTATAAACAGAAAGAGGCTATTGCCCTTGGACACCAAAGTGGCTCCGTTCAGTAACTGGACTCGATGTAGAGCTCTCCAACCTGGTGCTTTGTTTTGAATGCTCAAAAGCTAAAGCCATTTTATTTGATGATAATTTTTCCATAGGTTGTTTAGAATAAAAGGAAGTTGAAGTTATTAATGCAAAATGTTGAAAATATTAAGTTGATTTGAAAGAAGCTAATCATTTCAGCTGTCCTTGCCCACATGTACTTTGTGCATTTATGGTTTGGGCAGAGCACTGAAATGAAAATTCTACTGATTAAGATTGCTTTCCATTTCCCCAAGATATTTTATTTTAACTCCTGTGTAAGACTTTCCAGACAGGTTTTTGTATTTGAGTTCACTCGGTTTTGTGTGCTTATCAGGTTGGGCTGCTTGTGATTTGACAGGGAGGAGCCTCTTTAGTTGTAGTGGTATGGCCAATCTCATGACAGTAATGATATGACCTCTGGCCAATGCAGTATATTCTCATTAAGACTGCATAGACATTCTTCCATACCTTTTGGGGATGAGATTATGTTAGCAGGTGGCTGGTCAAGTGACTTGAACAAATAAATACACTCTAGTCGATACTAACGCCGACCAGTGCTTCCATTCAATATTTGCCTCTGATAAACATTTGATTTCTTTTTGGGTGCTCTGCAAGAGAGCAGAGATTTAGAATTTAGTCACACTGCTCTTAATGCCTCAACCTTTTGGCATTATTACTAAGTAATGGCACAGGCAGTTTGTCGTGCTGTCCAGTGGTTTCTTTAATGAAGTACGCTTTTACCACATTTGTCAAAATTGATTATGAAGTTCAGGCTTGTAATTTTATGATGAATTTTGACATGTGGAAAGGCATCAGTATGTATAAGTGGATTCATAGCCTATCAATTAAAAATATAAACTATATTCTATAATTCAATTCTAGATTTTTAAAATTAAAACTGATATTCTTTGTTTCAATTTATTATTCAACTAGTTTTTATGTTTTTCTTTTTCTATTTCAAGTATCTCATTGTTAACTAGCTTAAAACCAATTAGCTCGTTCCTTCTGAAAATTTTGTCTAAACAGTTACAAGGTTTGATAGACCACCTCCACTCTCTTTGGAATTTGTATCCAACAGTTACATTTTGTTTGACATTTGTTACTGAGGATTTGGTTAGAATCATATGTGTGGACTAAGATGCTGCTGCACTGTGAGTGTATGGACAGATAGTGATTGTGATATCTGGCATAGTCCCTGAAAGCCTTGTAGCTGGTACTCAATGGTTGATTATTGGAAGGATTTGGTGTGAGCTAGTGACTGAAATCACTTGCCCTGCAGTATTTTAATTTCAATCTGTACATGGTGGCAATTCAGTATATTTGTTCACTGCCTTATTTAGGGTTAAGACTCTGGTATCTGGTGATCTCAAATTTAGCCATCTGCTCTTTGAGGATACTCATCCTTGGTGCTCCAATTCCTTCCCATTGCATTGGTCTGTCATAATCATGTTTTACAATAGAAAAAATAAATAACCCAGAGTCCAGAGGCCACCTTGGTACTTTGGAGCACTTTCCCACTCATGGATTTCTAACAGCTCATTGTGTAAATTAGTTTCCCCTTTTCCCAGGATCATTCCCACATAGGCAATTGGTACAAACATCCAGTGCCCATGCTTACTCATATTATCGGGACAGCTCATTTAAATCATTACTTGCTTGTATATGGCATCAAAGTAAAACAAATTGTATGTTAGCAGTCAGTAAATTGTTAAAATAATTAAAGTCTTTAGGAACAGCTGGGGACAGCGATCCTCGTTCTTGGCGAACAGTAAATCTGCATAGTTAATGGTTATGTCTTAATTTTGTGAGTAACACTGATAGGAAGGGGGGCACGTTAGTCATGAAAGCAGATGAGTAACAGACTTAACTGTTTTGCATGGCATGGCCAGAAACCTTCTCAGCATTTGAAAGGAGTCAATACCGTTCAAATTTCGAGGTCTTCTATTGACATGCTGGCGTAGCACGGTGTCCCGAGTTTTCTGGGGCCTACCCAGCTGAGATGGTTTTGTAAAGCTGTGTGCCTAGCTACCTCTCTGATTTCCTTACGTATTTCACTTGAACGAAATGTACAGTTGCATCTGCTTGTATTGTTTTGCCATGTACATTAGACTTGGACTAATGCAGTTAAATTAGTGGCAAGATTTGTGAAAAGTCAATAGTTGCTTGGTGACAAAAATGATGAATATCTGCATAATATAGTTAAATATATTTACTGTGAGTCTTTTATATATTTTTTGTTTAAATTGAGTTTATAACCCACCTCTGATCATTACATGATGTATTGATGGTCCATTTACTTAAAGGTCAAGGAAAGGGCAGGTGCATATTTAACAAGTTAGGATGAAACACCAATGATTGAAAACCTTGCTTTGTAAGTGGAATGATATTGTCTGCTTTACTGACAATTTTGAAATGTTAATATTTAGAAAAAGGATAACATGGCCTTTTTAAAAATGAATTGCTAATTTTGACAATCAGCAAGCCAAGCATATTTGTATTTTTGGTGCCTGTCCACCACCCACTGGTACTCCAGGAGCAAGTGCGTCATTGTAGAAGGGCCACTAATGGTTGGCTACCCTCTTACTCCAACTCTAGCTCTGCAAGCTGGTTGAATAACCAGAGCCTGTCTTCATTCTCTAACAGCATAATGTCAGAGGGTCCAATCTTCCAGGAGGTTAACAAGCTCTGGATTATCTGCTAGAAGTCATGTTCATTGGGTTTAATTGTCCACATCGGATTTCTTGCTGAACAAAGTGATTTCATCTATGGAAATATTTTTGAATAAATAATGCCTAGGGCTTGAGAGGGTAGAATTCAGGTTGGGTTCCTATGTAAGTGAATATGGATGTCAGGAGAAGTCAATATTGGATTTTGGCAGGTATTTATCTGAAAAACAGGAAATTGGGTAAGTTACAGATGCTAAATCACGAACCATAGAAACTGTTCCTGTCATATGGAAGGGAGAGGATTGAATGCCCGGGAAAGACAGAATCTATAAATAGTTAGAACTCTAGCAATGTTCATGAAATTAATTATCTTTTAACTAAAAGTAACAGTCTGCAATGACTTAATTACTTGATTTTTGTTTCAGTAGATAAAGACCATAACATTTAAAGGAGACCCCTTTCACCTTGCGGGTTGTGTGTGTGTGTGTGTGTGTTTTCTCACTATTAGATTTGTTGGAGAATCATGTTGCATATAAACTTCGATCAGTGAGTTTCAGTAGATTCATGTCCAACAATGGTTGTATAAAATTCACTTGAGCTATTGGATTTGGATGGCTGGCCCAATTTTTAGGCTCTTATTTGCAAGACTTTTGTTTAAAAGGAAAAAACTTTTACTTGACCTTTAAAATGGGCATTTTATTACTTCATCTTTAAAACACTAGTAGCTATAAAATTCTGTTTGCAAATTTTTCAAGAAAACTAAACTTTGTTTTAACAAAATTGCATTTTAAGTTCTAACCTATTCCGTGTTTTGTTTGCTTGTAATGTTTGAAGTGCCTACTGTGCTGAATGGGAAATTAGGCTTCCATAAAGCTTGGATGCATAGAGGAGTAATAGGGCATCTTTATTTCTGTCAATTGCTTAGTTCTTGCACCCACTTTAGCTTAATGTAAAGAGATTGCTGCATTGAATAAGTATTTCTGGATCTGCTGTTCATGGTGTGGTAACTTACTCTAGTATGATTGAAAGCATGTGCAGAACCTGTTGCAAATCAGTTGTTGGGAGAGTTTGGGGAGGGGTGTGATATCAGAGAAGGTCTTGTGGAATTAACAGATTTCCTCTCGTATTTGGCATAATTTAAAAAAAGTATACCACTGTTTAAACTATAGCCTGTTTGAAGCAATTAGTTAAATAACAAATGGGAAATTTCCGGACTCGTATATTCCATGCTAAATGCAATTTGATGTATTTTCAAATCGGTTGGACAGTGAACAAGGGCAAGTTGCACTGTTGCTGCCCATTTATTTTCACATTTGAACTTCAAATTGTATTTGCAAATTAATCTTTCACAAACTACAAATCATTTCACCTGACAAAATTTACTCCCATACCCCAATTGCCAGAATTAACAGGCTCCTCCTATCTGCAGGAACTTTTTTCAAACACTAATGTGACCATCCAGATGAAAGCAGCTATTCTCTGACTTGCATTGAGCACCTTGCACTTTAATATAGCTCGTTTTAGTGTTGCGTCCCTCCTACATGCCGCCTACCGCACGTCCTGCCATTGGCTGCAGCGTGTCTCAACTTGTGTTATGCCAAGAAACGTATCTGTGCACAGACAAACAAAGAGCACAAGAGGGCAGAATAAAATAAAATTGCCCCCTGGTAGGGTAACTCAGGTGTGCAAGTGAACAGGCATCGTTTATAATGGGAGAAAGAAGTCCTGACGTACGAGCCTGTCTTTCCAGACAAATCTTTATTTTTTTACATGGAACATTGTTGAATTTGTGCAAAGTAAAATATATTATATTCCATTTGAAATTTAAATGATTATAAAATATCACTGCATTTTGAGGCCGAGGGGTATTACCAGGTGGATAAACTTACATGAGTACCCTCAGTCACAAAATTTAGCACAGTGCAGTGAATCACAGTCTTAATGCACGGGTCCAATAGACCAGGGCACTTGAGAATTAGGACCTGACCAAGTTTGGTGGGAGATGGCTCGGGTAGCTTGAGTGGTTTGGCCTTTGCAAAGATGCCCTTGTTTAACAAGTGCCACTTATTTAAACAAAACCATATGGTTTTAAAAATTAAGAGTCCCATTTTATTCCTGCGTTTGATTGAAGTGGAAATAAAATTGATGAGATCCCATATCGCTTTAGATCACAATTTTGTCCAATTGGTATCTGATATTATACTGGTGGTCTTTTTTTTTGTTACAAATGGGTTTAAAGTAAAGAGAGTGAGTGATACCAAATTAAGCCTGTGACTTTCCAAAAAAGAAACCTTGTGGTTTTGATGTGTTGCCTCATAAAAATAAATCCTAAATTGAGCAGTGACTTGCTGTTTGTAAAGTGTATCTGAAGCGTATTGTGCATGATGTTGCATGGGGAGTGCACAGATATTAATTCTGGGCTTGCACGCTGGTGTAAATGAGTGCTGCCTGTTGAACAGTGTGCAGTATTTATTCTCTAACTCAAGTTTTTGTTAACAATGATTCAACTTTATTTGTTACTAATAAAACCGGCATTACAAAGGAAGTGTTTCATTTACACGAGTGTTCAACTGAAACAATTGCATTCGGCATGGTGGTCTTGCACACGTATGAATCACTGGTTTAGAACACGCATCTCAACTTGGCACAGTAATTGGTGGAGTAGTGTTGAGATAATGACCAACATTAAGGTTTCTTAGTATTCACTGAGCCCATTATAGATGCCATATATTTGCTAGATTTCACTTGGGCTGGAGCACACATTGTCAAGAATTGATGTGTTTGTCGATCTAAGCACTGCACTCCAGTATATATCCGTTCTACTCTCTTGTTTGACCTGAAACAAGTTCCCTTACTAATCGATGAATCAATAATTCAATATAAATGTAAGAGCATTTGTTTAATGTAGGTGGCTTGCACGGCTTCACTATGTATTGTACACGTTAGAGTCTGCATGGACAATGTTCTACAGAGAGCCTTGCCAACATGTCTTCCTTCCACTACTAGTTTTTTAATGTACTATCAAGGGATTTTTTGCAGGAGTAGGTGTAAAAATCCCCTGGATTCTACAAAAAGAAAAATCTAATCCCTCTGATGGCTATTATTCTATCAAGTTTACAAACAAATTAGTCATGTGGCAATTTGTGTGAGGGCAATGAAGAAGCCAGCACGTCAAAGCAAAATCACAGCTCCTGTGCCCAGTTTTTTTAAAAGAGAAACTTTCAAAAACATAAGTACTGACCCCTGAAGACACAAGGAACTGCAGATGATGGAATCTTGTGTGAAACAATGTGCTGGAGTAACTCAGCAGGTTGGCAGCATCTCTGGAGGACATGGACAGGCAACATTCAGAGTTGAAATGTTGCCCAGCCATGTCTTCTCGTGATGCTGCCTGTTGCGCTGAGCTATTCCACTACTTTCTTTTAAAACAGTACTGACCTGGTTCTTTCTATCATGCAAATTAAAATACTGGATGACTGACACCATCTCCCCAACCCATTTAAATCTAATACTTTGTACGTTTGAAGATAAGCTGTGATGTTGGTCCAGATTGTGCAGCGGTTTCCTCTGGTCTACACAGAACCATTGTAGTAATATGCCTCTGCAACTCATGACATCCTGTCTGCCATGTTTTAATGACTTAAGTGTGTGCATGATGGATGAAAGCAGAATTTAGTTTGGTGTGATTTATGCATAAAGTGATAACCTTCATTGTTGAGAGCCTATGGCTTCCTGGGTAAGTTCCTGAAAGGCTGTTCCCATTTGGAGGCAATAGCTCTCAAGAGATGGCATGTTCCAGATAGCTGAAAACTGCTTTGACCACTATCAACAATTTCCCCACTGACTAGCACCTTTTATTTGTAGATATATCCTTCTGAATCTTCTGATTATTGGCAATGTGTTCCCATTGTTTGCTAATGGCATATATCTCCCCTCCCTGTCACAGCCTCTTGTGTTACTTGTGACATCCAGCACTGATTAGCTTTGTCCCTGAATCAAGCTTCAAGCACTCCTCAACCAAACTGACCTTTTCACATTTTAATTCCATATATTTCCTCCAAATAAAAGATGTAACTATGGGGATCTTAATAGGTATGAACAAAGCCTGACTGGATTGTAAAAAATATACTTTGATTCAATACCTTTATCACTTCTTTCCAGTGTATTGTTGATTATAATGCTGCATTCTATTCACTTAAACCTACAAAATGTTCTCGCTTTTGCAGATTTTCATTCTGCATTCTCTTTCAAAGTGGTCCACCCTTTTTTCAATTCTATATCAGGGATGGAATACTGACTGACATATGACTTTAGTCTACTTCCTCACACTTACACACTGAGAAAACGATCTTTCCACCTATCTTCCATTATTTCTGACACGGCCATCCTTGGTCGCAGTGGCATAATGTGATCAGTGAAAGGAGCTGGCTGTGGAGAAAAAATTGTTAGCTACCACATCTCCAAACTGGTATCAGGATAGGGTTGCCCTTGTCCACATCTTCCACTTCAGATCCTTCCCCATTCAATGGTTTGGAGGTGTGGTAGCAAATACTTTTATCGTATTCTGCATGGTGCCGCCACCAGACACTTCACTTTTCAGAATGCTAAAGGAATTTCCCTCTCGAGAAGTAAGACAGAACTAATGTTAATCTTTCACCTACCAATGACAGCTTCTTATGCATCTTAGGTCGGATACATGTGGAAATGGGCCCACTAAGTCTCCCCACATTCTTATCAATTTCCCTCAATCCCAGATTTTTTGAGATGTGAGTAATTTAGAGTTGGAGCACCCAGTGGAAAACCATGTGGTCACAGAAGGAACATGCAGACAGCATCTGAGGTTGGGATTGAACCTGGATTACTGGAGCAGTGAGGCAGCAGGACCTCTAACTGTGTCACTCATCTGGTCTTATGCAACTGCAACACCTGCCATTTTACTACCTTCCTTCGCCACGTACCCACAAATGTCCAGGATTGCAATGCCTCAAATGAAGCAGCAAATTACAATTCTAATAAAGCAAGTCTAACTTGCTGTTCATGCTGAGGTCCCTTCTAAATTGAGGAAACCAAATAGTAGTTGGATGAATGCCTTGGAATGCAGTTATTCAAACATAACGGTGACCCATCTCTCCTCCCCCCCCCCCCCCCCACCCCCCCCCCCCCCCCCCGCGGTCTACTGCACTACATCTGCGTAGCTTAACACATGCTTGAAGAACATCCTACCTCCTGACAGGATATATCGTAGCCTTCTGGACTCATTACAGCATTTAAAAACAATGTGATTATAGCTTTTTTTGTCATTGCTGATCATTGTCCAGCTCCACTCAGCATTCTCCCGGACTGCACTATTCAACTTTGTACTATCATCTCAAAACGTGATGTTCTTCCCATTTCCCTGTTTTATCTCCTGCTGTCCCTAGATTTGATTAAAAATTATCAACCTGAAAGGTAACTCCAGAACCGCTGAACATCTATTCCCTCTCTCAGCATTGGTTTTGAACCAGGACAGGTTGAGATGAGCTTTTTTACAACATTCAATTCTAGCTCCAGAAATCTCTTATGTTGCTCATCTGCTGAAACCCAGATCCATGCTTTAGCTATTCATTCCTGGGATTTGTGCATCATTAGCAGGGATAGATTTTATTCCCCTCTAATTAACCTTGAGATGGCAATGAGCTGCTGTTTTGATCTGCTGGAGTACTTTTGGTGAAAGTACTTATAGAATACTGTTGGCAAACATTCCTCGGACTTAGACCAGCGTGGGCAAGGAATTGGCACATTTCCAAGGTAGGATGGTGTACGACTTGGAAAATCTACAGACGGTGGTGTTCCAGCTGTCCTTTCCTTTGGTGGCGGCATAAGGTATGTGTCACTGCAGTGCATTTTGTAAATGATATACACAGTAGCCATATGTGGAAGAGAGGAATGTTAAAGAACAGGTGCCAGTCAAGGGGGATGCTTTGTCCTGGGTAATGCTACCTGCTTTGGCTTGTTCCTGGAACTGCGGCGACCTAATCTGCGAGTTCAGACAAGTTTGCCCTCGACTCGTACTCGCAGCATGGTGGACACGAGGTCCTCCATGGTCTTTGTAACACTCGAGAGTAGTCCCTATGTACTCGATACCTCAGCTAGGTCGCGTGTTGAAAAAAGCCTGCGAGTAAAAAAAGGTCGCCATAGATAAAATCTATACTTTTTTTACTCGTGGGTTTCGTAGGTCGGCATGTTATTCGTAGGTAATCGAGGTTAGTCAAAGGTAATCGTAGATAGTCTTCAACATAGTCGAACGTGATCAAAATAATTTCAGACAGCACTCCCCCGCTTTCCCTGGCCCCCGCCTTTGCGATGTGTTTGTGTGTGTGCGGCTGGTCGATCCAGCTTGCGGTTTCAACGCTGACGGTTGATCCAGCTCGAGGCTTTCCAGGCGAGTGCCCTCGCGCTTGAAGATCGAAGACACTCTTCTTAACTCGCGGATTAGGTCGCCCAAGTGGGACAACCCCTAAACTCTTTTAAGCTCGTCGCAATGGGACAGCCCCTTTACAGTCCCCTCCATAATGTTTGGGACAAAGACCCATCATTTATTTATTTGCCTCTGTACTCCACAATTTGAGATTTGTAATAGAAAAGCTCACGTTGTTAAAGTGCACTTTGTCAACCGGAAGTGGCGGCTCTGCCTTGCAGCTGCGGCTCGCCTGCAGTCCATTTGTCTTTTCTTTTTTTGTTTTATTTTGTCCCGCTGTTACAATTTATTTCGGTTTATTTTAGTTGTGTATATTTGGGGGGGTGGGTGAAACTTGTTTTTTGACTCTTCCTTCGGGGCGATGTGACCTTTCTTGCCGTATCCCTCGTCTCCGTCTGCGCTGAGGCCCATCGCGGAGCTGACGGCCTCCAACAGGGACCGACCTCGAGGCTCCGGAGGCAGAGCCAGGACTTACCAACGCGAGGCTGGCCGACCGGGGCTGTGGTGGCGTTGCCACCCGACTTCCGACCGGACTTCAGAGACTCTGAGGCTCGGCCGCGGGCCCAGCGGTTTCAGCCATGGGCCAGTGGACAGCATCGTCGGGAGCTCGCAGGTCACAGGTTGGTGACCTGTTTTTCCGGAGCTCCCGCAACAACAGCTGCGTCCGCTGGACTGGAGGGCGGCAGCTTCGACCGCACTGGGCCGCGGTGTTTGCACCGGCCCGTTCACGGAGCTCGGATGCGGCCGCTGGACTTGCCATCACCCGGCTGGGTCACAACATCAGAGGCCTGGATCGCCTCAGTGCAGAGGGAGAGCAAGGAGGGAAGAGACATGGACTTTGGGACTTTTGCCTTCCACCACAGTGAGGAGGTGCCTGGTGGGCTCACTCTGGTGGATGTAAAACTGTGTTGAGTGTGTGTTTTGTTATTTATTCTATGTATGACTGCAGGCGAAACCATTTTGTTGTACTGAAAAGTGCAATGACAATAAATTGAATTTAATAAAAATTAATTATTAATTTTATTAAGGAGCATTTTTATACCTTTTTGTTTCACCATGTAGAAATGACAGCTGTGCTTATACAAATTACCCCCCCCATTTTAGGGCACCATAATGTTTGGGACACATGGCTTCACAAGCGTTTGTAATTGCTCAGATGTGTTTAATTGCCTCCTTAATGCAGGTATAAGAGAGCTCTCAATATCTAGTCTTTCCTCCAGTCTTTCCATCACATTTGGAACCTTTTATTGCTGTTTATCAACATGAGGACCAAAGTTGTGCTAATGAAAGTCAAAGAAGCCATTATGAGACTGAAGCAAGAGCAAAACTGTTAGAGACAGCAGCCAAACCTTAGGCTTACCAAAATCAACTGTTTGGAACATTAAGAAGAAAGAAAGCACTGGTGAGCTTACTAATCACAAAGGAACTGCAGGCCAAGGATGACCTCCATAGCTGATGACAGAAAAATTTTGTCTATAATAAAGAAAAATCCCCAAACACCTGTGTGTCAGATCAGAAGCGGTCTTCAGGAGTCGGGTGTGGATTTGTCAATGACCACTGTCCGCAGAATACTTCATAAACAGAAATACAGAGGCTACACTGCAAGATGCAAACCACTGGTTAGTTGCGAAAATAGGATGGTCAGGTTACAGTTTGCCAAGACGTATTTAAGAGCAACCACACTTCTGGAAAAAGGCCTTGTGGACAGATGAGATGAAGATTAACTTATAGAGATGGCAAGAGCAAAGTATGGAGGAGAGAAGGAACTGCCCATCTGTGAAATGCGGTGGTGGGGATGTTATGGGTTGGGCATGTATGGCTGCTGAAGGTACTGGCTCACTTATCTTCATTGATGATACAACTGCTGATGGTAGTAGCATAATGAATTCTGAAATGTATAGACACATCATATCTGCTTAAGTTCAAACAAATACCTCAAAACTCATTGGCCAGCGGTTAATTCTACAGCAAGATAATGATCCCAAACATACTGCTAAAGCAACAAATGAGTTTTTCAAAGCCAAAAAATGGTCAATTCTTCTGTAGCCAAGTCAATCGCCCTATTTATTGAGCATGCCTTTTATATGCTGAAGAGAAAACTGAAGGGGACTAGCCCCTAAAACAAGCATAAGCTAAAGATGGCTGTAATACAGGCCTGGCAGAGCATCACCAGAGAAGACATCCAGCAACTGGTGATGTCCATGAATTGCAGACTTCAAGCGGACATTGCATGCAAAGGTTATGCAACAAAATACTAAACATGACTACTTTCATTTACATGACATTGCTGTGTCTCATACATTATGGTGCCATGAAATGGGGGAACTATGTATAAACACTGATGTAATTTCTACATAGTGAAACCAAAATGTATAAAAATGGCCCTTAATAAGGTCTGACAATGTGCACTTTAACCACATGTGATTTTTTTTTTTCTTGTTACAACTCTCAAATTGTTGAGTACAGAGGCAAATAAATAAATGATGGGTCTTTGTCCCATACATTATGGAGGGCACTGTATTTCATCACACTGCTTGCTGTTGCCTTTGGGAGATAGGGTGGTATCCTACTGCGGGTGATCCACCTTCTACGATCTGCTGTTATAGCCATGCTGCTTAAATAACTAGTCCAGTTAAGTTTCTGCTCGGTAATACCCCTAATATGTTGATGGAGTGAGTGATATTAATCCATTTAATGTGAGGATTAAGTAGTTAGACGTGCTCTTAAGGGCCTGTCCCACGATGCGAGTTTACCCAAGAGCTCTCCTGAGTTTAAAAAAAAATCAAACTCGTGGTATTCTACGAACCCCTAGGACTTTCCACGAGTATGTTCACGAGCTCCTACGAGTAAAAAGTAGCAATTTTTTTTCACTCATTTTTCAGTGTTGAAAATACTTCATGAGTAAAAAAATACTCGTGTGGGAATTTTTTTAAACGTTTTACTTGTAGGAGCTCGTGAACATACACATGGAAGGTCGTAGGAGTTCGTAGAATACCACAAGTTTGATTTTTGTTTTAAACTCGGGATAGCTCTTGGGTAAACACGCATCATGGTGTTCTCCCGTTAGTCTCCCTGTCCTCTTTGTTTTAAGTAGAATTGACTATGTCCTCACTTCTAATCTCACAGAAAGATCACACTATTAAAGCACCTGAACATTGTTTGGCTTAGGCCACGGCCCTATGAATATCCTAAACGATGACAGAGTTAAAATGAGTGAATTCCAACAATAGATGCTTCCTGCTCTCCATTGCTCCAGCCAGTGGACTATTTCCACCGAGCCAAAAACATCTAGAGAAACGTTAGATTAAGTAGTACATGTAGAGGCAAAGGGATGGTTGGGACCCAGCATTAAGCGACAAGGGATGGTTGAGACCTTGCATTAAGGCGTGATGGAATTATGAAATAATCATAAATAATGCATGGCTTAACAGCAACCATTCCTCCTGTTCCCGCTGATTTTTTTTTTTGCTCCACATCCAATATCTGTAGTCTGGTGTTTCCATTGATTTTAGTTTTTACCTCTCACACATTGTTACCTGTTTCCTTGCTGTTGAGGCATGCTGGTAGGCTAATTGGTAATGATAAATTATCCCTTGCTGTAGGTAAGGGACAACTGAATCACAGGAAAATTGATGGGTAAGTGTAAGAGAATAATTTGCAGAGAACAGGAATGCAACAAAACATGGAATGGTGCTGATGGGAGTACTTGGTTGGGAGCCAGCATGGATCTGATGGGCCAAATTGCCTCCTTTTGTGCTGACAATAAATAAGGGAGAAGGATAATGGTAATAGACTGAGAACATTAGTTGGCAGCATGGGCAGGCAGATGACGGTTGCAATTTAATACAGGGTAATGCAAATTATTACATTTTGGCTGAAAATAGAGAGCTTCAGAATAAAGGATAGGCTGTTTGGCACTGAGGAGAAATATAAGAGCTGGTGAATCTTTGAAATACTCTATACCAGGTGACTGCAAGCTCCATCGTTATGTTCATTCAAAACAGGTATTTAAACATTTCTGGATGTTGGGATAATGCTGGAATGTGGTCATGGGTATGGAAAGTCAACCTTATTCTTAACATCAGATCTGGATAGCCTACTGTTGTTTATGTTCATATAGCATGTGGTTAGGTGTTATAAGGGGATTCTAGAAAGCTCTGAGGGTGATTTACTAATATAGGACCAGAGACAAGGGGTTTCAGCCAGAGTGATTCTTCTTGAGGGCGGATCCAGTAGAAGTGGACAGCATCATGAATAGTTTGAATTAAGGCAAGCTGTTCCTGGTGGCAGATGGAGAAGAATGCATAAAATAGCATCTGGAGAGAGGTTTGTGAAGACTAGTTCTAATCTGGAACACGCTGCCCTAACAATTGGGAATAGAATCGGGGCTTTCAAAGGGGAATTTATTGAGTGAATAAGAGCGCTAATTCTACATAGACAAATCTGAGTAAGATTGCTCTACAAAGAGCCAGCATGGGCTTGATGGGCTGAATAGCCTCCTATACCAATATTCCACAGTGAACTGTTCTGAGAGAGAAGATGCTAATTCACAAACACCAACATTTGGGGAATTGAGGCAAAGCTATTATTGGCGTATAAAATCCAGCTTCATTCTATTGTATTTTATTAAAAGATTCCCCTGATAACAAGGTGGTCAGAACTTTGGGCGACTCTGGGTAGGAGTTTATCACTGAGGTAGTGTGGGTGAGTTGGACAACTCCAATGGAGTTGAAATGATGGGGAACGTGTACGACACTGCATTACTGCGCATCCTAACACCGGGTACATTATAGCCATTAAGAGTTAATGGAAGATTTCTGATTGCATTATGCACAGAGATGGACTATAAGAAAGAAAATGCTGAGAGCATAAATCCTGCACCAAAGTGTGAGCTTTAGGCACAGCTCTGCACTTGGGTAATTTAAATTCTCACTTAACAGGAGGTCCACACTTCAAGTTGGCATTTTTGAGAAAAGGACGTCTCACAGTAAGTCACTGCTGCACTCGTTCGCATCTCCAGCTCTTGTTCATGTTGATTTGATGAATGTTAAGCTCAGCCATTCATGAGCAGCTGAGAGAGTGGTGCTGCATTTTCTATATTTAGCCCAGTTGCTATGACAGAAACGTGCAGAAGCCTGGTCTGCCTCCAGCAATGGCAGGGCTCGGCTACCTCTGCACATTCTTCTGCTCAGAATGAAAGGCTGGATCACATCTTAAATAAAACATTTGTTTTTAAAATCTACCCAGTCAATACATTAGGACCAATAATGTTTTTACGGAACCTCCCTTCTTTGCACAACATCCTTTCTTGGGACAGTTCCACTGGCTGTAGGTGAGATTCCATGCAGTTTCCCATGGTTACCAGCTAGTTCCACGAGAGCCGTTTCTAGTTCTTAATATAGTTCTGCAGATAAAGAATGCCTATCATCACACAGTACGTTAACAGTCCTCACGAATGCTGGAGAAGTAGGCGATATTCCTAAAATAAAATGGAGGAAATTAATTATTTAACACTGAAATGTTGTATATTGATTCCTTAATCAAGTTAGTGGTATTGAATTTTTTAAAATATTTTGTCCTAAACCAGCAGTGTTTGTGAACATTTAGTGCAGGATGTCAGTATGTTGGAAAGGCAGCAGGGTGGACAGGTGCTTATGTTTTAACATTTTATTATCTATAATGGAGTTCCAGCTCAAAAACATTTGTCCTTTTTAAAAAGACCGTTTTATGGTCAGTTTTCTTCAGTCAGATTCTTCTCGTACATTGAACATATTTCAGTTTACCCAGAACAGTGAGCGGTGTCAATGTACGCACAGCTGGTCACCTCACCCAGCTCTCTCTACATCAATGTCCATCAGGCTTCAGTTAACAGAACTCATTGGCTTGGGGTTTTAGTTAGGTAAATCTTCACTCATAGTACTCCAAATGCGTATGTGGTGCAGTCACTAATCCACATTAGTTCCCTGAAAGCTCCATTATATATCAAATGCATTTCAGATATATCAATCCATTCATTTTAAAGGTAGTTTGACTTAACAAATACCTCCCCTTTCTGACCCCCTTAACACACGACCCTGTGCCCCATCTGGATTCATGGGGTGAAAGATTACAACCTTCACATGGTCCACTCTGTTTCGACGAATGCAATCAACCCGGCGTGCACGATCAAATAAGATCAAATAGAACAAGTTGTCCTACAACTGTAGGCTGTGCGCACCATACGCAAGAAGAAGATCTGGACTCGTACACATTCTCCTTTTCTCCCCCCCCCCCCCACCATTCTTCGTTCCCCTTCATCCTCCAACTTCACAGTTGGCACTCCTCTCCTTATCTCCCACTTTGTCTCTTCATCTCTGGCCTTTGTCCAAATGTTTCATATAAAAGACCCTCACGTATCCACCTATCACTTGCCAGGCTTTGTACTGTCCCCACCTCTCTTCCAGCTTTCTCTCTCCCCCCCACCCCCACACCACAATCAATATGAAGAAGGGTCCCAACCTGAAATGTCACCCATCCATGTTCTTCAGCGATATTGCCTGACCCGCTGAGTTACTTCAGCACTTGTTGTCTTAAACAAATACAAATGAAGGCGAACAGCCACCACACTTTTCCAGATCTGAGGTACCGACAGCATTCCAAGTTGGCCGGAATTGGGTGCTCACGATTGGTGGCGTTTGCCCCTTCAGAGAAGGAAAACTGGTTTGTCATGCAATTCCTTGCCCTGTTGCACTACTCCTATTCTAGATTACATGTGGACAAAGGCTGAAGCATTTTTAGCCAACACTAGACGCACCAGGCACAATGGTGCAGCGGTAGAGCTACGCTAAAGCACCTGACTACGGCTGCTGTCTATGTGGAGTTTGCACGTTTCCCTTGTGACTGTGTGGGTTTTCTCTGGGTGCTCCGGTTTCCTCCCACATTCCGAAGACATGCAGGTTTGTAGGTTAATTGACTTAGGTAAATTGTCACTAGTCTGTAGGATGGAACTAGCGTACTTGGTGGGCTGAAGGGCCTGTTTCCACGCTATATGTCCAAACTAAACCATATCAAATTGATTAAAGACTTCTATCGTGGAAATCCATAACATAGACGATGATGAAAATTAGAACTAATCAGTACGGAGTAAATCTGAGAAACGTGTTTCACATATGGGGAGCAGAAAAGTGGCATACTGCTCTCAAAGTGCTGTGGAAGCTGGATAACTGAGGTTTTCAAGACCAACATCAGTGTACGATTGTGAGGGGATGGTACCAAGAGTTAGAGGCAGTGAAGGAATTAGATCATTTTGAAACTTTATAAATCATGCACGTTCTCTGAGAGTTGTAGCTGCCTGAGGGGGCAGAATGTTGGCATATATGACATGAGATGATATATAAGACTTGCGACATGAGAGAGAACAAATATTAGACTGCTTTTCTTGAGAAAGGGATGATCAAGAGTTGACCCAGGTCATTCACTCTGGCAACTAATTCAACAACCAGAATTCTTAATTTCCCCTCCAACCGTCTCCTTATTTCTTTGTCTACTCCACACTCTCTGTTTTAACCCTTTTACAAGGGAAATAACATTCACTGTTCCAAATCTGTGCAAACTTTAAGTCCCAGTAACATCCTCGTTAATCTCTGCTGCAGTGCTTTCACATTTCCCTGACCATTTGGTGATATTTCAGCATAATTTCCTAGATCCTATTTTTATGCCTTGTCTAATAAAAGAAAGCCACCTGTGTGTGGGAAGAAACCGCAGATGCTGGTTTAAACCAAAGATGGACACACGTTGCCGGAGTAACTCGGCAGGACAAGCAGCCTCTCTGGAGAGAGGGAATGGGTGATATTTCACGTCTCTTCTTCTTCGGTCTGAAACGTCACCCATTCCTTCTCTCCAGAGAAGATGCCTGTCCCGCTGAGTTACTGCTACATTTTGTGTCTAAAGCCATCTGTGTGCCCCTTTAACCACTTATTGACCTCTTCTGCAACAATTAAGTATCTGTTGGCAAGTCCATATCTGTTCCTCTGCACCTCTTGATATTTTATATCTCTTTACTTTATTGTATCTCCCCAAATCTATTATTTCATAGGCCTTTGGGATGTGTATAGATGAGTACTCAATGCCGTGTCGAAGCATGGCATTGAATACCCATCTATACGTATCCCGTGACGTCTCTGCTTATTGCAGCTCCATTACATGGCTTGATCCAGGCTACTAAATTCACCAGAAATTCTAAACTTCTTGGCCGAGGAAGAGTTCCTTTCTTAATGTGAACAACGGGCAGGTCTTCCTATATCGGTCGGTTCCTTATTTCGGTTTAATAAGATTCCACCCATGAAACATGTCAATCCACATTGTGTTCTCTAAGATAATTGGTAATTTTTATTTTGTGGTTTATCTTTGGTTAAGGAGAAGAAAATCAATGGAGCCTGCAATTATAGATGAGCGTAAGAGAGTGAAATTAGGATAGGGAAGTGTTTTGGAAGGATGCTGTTTGCAAATTAATCTAATTAAATGGAAGTTTTACTATGTCCCAGATGCAGTTAACACTTTGCTCAAGGCGTTATAGATTCTGGCAGATGCCGCTGGAGATTTAGTACATTATTAATGTGTTAATTGTAAGTAACTTCCTATTCAATGGTAAAAGTAACTGAAAAACAATCCTACTTTGTGAACAGATTGAGAATAAGAACATAGAATAGCTGTGACCATTCAGCCCTTCAAGTCTATGCCAGCTCCTAGCAGCGTAATCCATTAGTTCTGTGAATTACTCTTTCCTCGCGGCTTTGCACATCCATTCATGCTTTTGTTTTACCCACAATATTAATTCTGCATCCCAAGTCCTCAAGCCATCCACAAGTAGAAACTGCTTCTCTCTATCTCCCCTCTCCAAACCTGTCATGATCTTGTCCACTCCCATCCAATGTCCAAGGTGGATCATGTTCCATCCAATGTCCCCTCAATCTTTGCTCCAAGAACAGTTGCAACTCCAGTCTAACCAGGCAGCTGAAATCCTTCATCCCTCGAATCATTCCAGTAAATCGTTTCTGCACAATTGACAAGCCCCACAGTTGTGCCGACCAGTGTTGGCCACAATACTGCAGTTGCGGCCCTACTAGTGTTTTGAACAGGTTCAATACAGCCTCGCAATCCACAAATAGTTTTTCTGCTCTGTACTTCTGCTTACGAATGGCATGATCCATTTGCCTGCCGTGTTCAAGGAACTCCTGTATGAGTGGATGCCATCACTCCACTGAAGCTCATTACTGAAGATTTGTCCGTGATTTGTAGCAGAACAAGCAGTAACTGACTCTGATTAAATAAATATTGATTCAAGTGCTAATTATACGGAGAATCCAACAGGCTTTTCTATACTGTTTCCTCTTCCAAGTCTTGAAATAAACCACAATTGTCAGTCTGATAACCTCCATACATATTAAATGCAAGATAATTCACCACACAGGAACTGCAGGATTGCAAACACAAAACCGAAACTGTCACACAAAATTCAAAACTACAGATGGGTATTCCTGAGAGTCATGTTAGAGACTATTTCTGGTGTGGGAAATCTCACATGCCTACAAATTAAATAAAACACTTTTAAATCTAAAAGTGATTTTATTTGTCAACCCAAATACTCAGTGTTCATTACATGAGCAGTTCATAGTCCTGCCAATGGTGCCCTGCATAAGCATTCTCAGCTCGTCATCCAGTGCAGCATAACATAAACCTGGTCATCGGGTGGACTATGATCACCTCTTTCTCAACCTCAGTGCCACTGTCAAACATCTGCTGGAGCTCCCTTTTGGCTGCCTTGTCAAACTGGCAGGATTAGACCATGTAATTAATTCACAGACCAAGAAAAGACTCAATGGTTGATTGTTTTCCCCTTTCAAATAAACATTCTACGAACAGTTCAGCCGGTCGCAATGGTCTACCCTTTCCACACAGTCTCTGATACTTGATCCAACTTCCTACGGTGCTTATAACTTCACTACCACCTGTGGCTACATTCCACACTCCATCCACTTGCTGTGTAGAAACATTCTCCTTTTCTCACTTCTGGCACTTTTGCCAATTCCCTTAACTCTGAGGTTCTTGGACCGTCCACCTTGTTTATACCTTTCCTCTATTTAAACTCCTCCATCAGACCCCTTAATTCCCTCCTGGTCCAAGATGCAGAACAATCATTCCTCCACTTTATCCACATCGCTGGAATCCTGCTACCTCATCAGGCCCTGCACAGTTAGACACAGAATGAGGCTCTCCCCATGACATCATCCTATTCCTCATTAAGCTGCCACCCCACAGCAACATTAGCTGAAACCACAATGGTAGTTTGGCAAGTACGCCAATGACAACTAATTCTACCTCACCACATAGTTTGTTAACCCCTGAGTGGATGAGCGAATGTTTCCTCCCACATAAATATTGGAGAGGCTGAAAAGAAGTCTTGTAATGCAGCAACCAGTTGGGTACATACTTTATTGGCCTGTCCTGCTACCCTTGAAGGTCTCTGGATATTTGCTCACTCTGTTCCTCCAACCACTCCATATTCCCCCCATTTATTATACATTCCCGTACCATGTTGTTCCTCCCAAATGTACAGTGCCCTCCATAATGTTTGAGACAAAGACCCATCATTTATTTATTTGCCTCTGTACTCCACAATTTGAGATTTGTAGTAGAGAGAAATCACATGTGGTTCAAGTGCACATTGTCAGATTTTTAGTAAAGGGTATTTTTATACATTTTGGTTTCACCATGTAGAAATTACAGCTGTGTTTATACATAGTCCCCCCATTTAAGGGGCGTGGGTGCAGAGGGTGTGAGTATGTGCGGGGTGGGGAGAGGGGAGTAGGTGCAGCCTTGCATTGAAGCTGGTTCAGCAGCAACCCTTGATACCAGCATATTCCTCCTGAATCTCTGCTCATCATCGCACCCGTTATCCTCATCAGTCCCATGCACCCAATAGTTGGAAAAAGTCTCAGAAAATGTCCAGGAGAAACCTCAGATAAAAATGCTGAGAACCGAAAACATGAACCTGAGGAATTTTATTGAACGCCTAAAAGCCACTCCTTTCTGTTAATGTTTAGCTGATAAGATTGAACTCTGACTTGCAAACAATCCTTACAGCTCCTGGTCAATGAATCTCATTCATTCATCCAACTCCTGGGTCAACTTGGCACAGTTAATAGACTTGTTCTAAAACCAGGCAACACAAGGGAGTGGAGAGGAGCAGCTACAGAGGTACCACACTCTGCTGCCTCTCTCCAATACTGTCCATGGGTAGTATCTCTAATACTGCCCATACAGCAGGAGCCCTGTGAATGAAAATACCAGGAAAGAAGCAGGTGATAAAAATGTTTTATATGTGTGATAGGAGCAGATAGGGCAATTCGGCCCATCAAGGTTACTCTGCCATTCAATCATGGCTGATCTATCTCTCCATCCTAACCCTGTTCTCCTGCCTTCTCCCCATAACCCCTGACATCTGTACTAATCAAGAATCTATGTCTCTGCCTTAAAAACACAGTGCCCTCCATAATGTTTGGGACAAAGACCCATCATTTATTTATTTGCCTCTGTACTCCACAATTTATGATTTGTAGTAGGGAAAAAAAAAATCACATGTGGTTAATGTGCACCTTGTCTAATTTTAATAAAGGCCATTATTATACATTTTGGTTTCACCATGCATAAATTACAGCAGCGTTTATACATAGTCCCCCCATTTCAGGTTTGAGACACAGCAATGTCATGTCAATGTTAAATATAGTCATATTTAATATTTTGTTACATATCTTTGCATGCAATGACTGCTTGAAGTCTGCGATTCATGGACATCACCAGTTGCTGGGTGTCTTCTCTGGTGATGCTCTGCCAGGCCTGTATTGTCTTGCTGTAAAATGAACTGCCGGCCAATGGGTTTTGAGGCATTTGTTTGAACTTGAGCAATGGGGTGTGTCATACACTTCAGAATTAATTATGCTATTACCATCAGCTGATGGAAAGACTGGAGGTGGTGAGAGCTCTCTTATACCTGCATTAAGGAGGCAATTAAACAGACCTGAGCAATTACAAACACCTGCAAAGCCATGTGTCCCAAACATTATGGTGCTCTGAAATGGGAGGGACTATGTATAAACACAACTGTAATTTCTACATGGTGAAACCAAAATGTATACAAATACCCTTTAATAAAATCTGACAATGTGCACTTTAACCACAAGTGATTTAAAAAAAATTACAAATCTCAAATTGTGGAGTACAGAGACAAATAAATAAATGATGGATCTTTGTCTCAAACATTATGGAGGGCACTGTATCCATTGACTTGGCCTCCACAGCCCGTAACAATGATAGGTCGGCAGATGAAGAATTTCACCGGTTAACGGATGTGGTAGAGAATGTGAGGGAGTAGCAAATGTTGCTATGAGAGAGACAGCAAACGCTCAAAATGTATTCCAGGTCAGGAGGCTGATCCCTCTGGATTCACAGGGAGTAGGCTGGTTGTGGGAAGGACACAGAGGGAACTTTCTTTAGCAACGGGAAGAAGCAGTCGGCTGCTGTCAGGATTGCAGTGTCGTCAGAAATCAGCAGCAGCTGTCACATGCACTGCAGTTGTGACAAGCCTCCATGAGAATCAAAGAATGTAAAGAAGAGGGAAGGGCGGAAATTGCAGTTTCTGAGCATTGTTTTCCAATGCTCCCTGGCTGCAGGAGCGGAAAACTGTGGCGAGGAAGAGATAAACTGATAATGACAGTGGCAGGCATTCTGTTGGAATCCATTCAGAGGTTTTCATAAATCTTTGTGTAGAAAGGCACACATTGATCAGGGAGATTCAGCAAGGATTTGTTCGAGGGAGGTATTTGGATTAAACGCTCCCGTAATGACTGTATCACCACTGCTAGGCACACTACCAATTTATTGATGTATACCGTGCCCAATATTACAGCTACTACTTAGTTGACTATAAATAGCTCCTACCAATGCCTTTTCCCTTTGTTCCTTGGCCAAAACTGATTCTAATTCTACATCATTATCATTGACAAGCTAAGATCATTCCTCACCATTACACTGATGATTCCTTACAGCACAGAGGGAAGGAGCGATCATATCCCTGGCAGTTTTCTGTGGAGAATCCCGATTAGCCGGTGGTGGGCGGCATAGTGGCCCAGCAGTAAAGTTGCTGCCTCACAGCGCCAGAGACCCTGGTATGATCCTGTCTACGGGTGCTGTCCGTGCGGAGTTTGTACGTTCTCCCCGTGACCACGTGGGTTTTCCCCAGGTGCTCTGGTTTTTTCCCACATCCAAATATGTACAGGTTTTCGGTTAATTGGTTAATCCAGGATATACGATACGATAAAACGTATTCATCCCCGGAGGGAAATTGGTCTGCCGACAGTTACAACAACTTGAAATTAAAAGTGAAAACAAAAAAAAAGACAAGCGACTGTTGGCTGGCTACCATGTGTACAGCGCCCTCACTGGAACGAACGCAGACTTATCCCCTGGGCAGGGAACTAGAGTGCACCCCCACACCGGATCCCCCTTTCTTCTCCCACTGGTTCCCCCCATGCCGGGTCCCCATTGTCATTGTTCATCGACTGCGAGGCCCCACCGCCGCCGAGACTCCCGCTGCCACCACGAAGGTTCCCATCACTGCCACCTCTGAGGCTCCTTCGGCTCAAACAGGCCTCACCACCCGGCTTCACCACAATCCCCTGGAGGCCTGTGGGGCAAGTCGGGCCTACCGGAGGGGGGGGTTCCGGTCTTTGTTCTGGTGGTTGGCGGTGCGGTTGTTTGGTGGGTGGATCGGGCCCCAGGACATGGGTTCCACTTCATTCGAGGCACAGTGCCCTCCATAATGTTTGGGACAAAGACCCATCATTTATTTATTTGCCTCTGTACTCCACAATTTGAGATATGTAATAGAAATAAATGTGGTTAAAGTGCACATTGTCAGATTTTGTTAAAGGCCATTTTTATACATTTTGGTTTCACCATGTAGAAATTACAGATGTTGCCATGAGCAAGTGGTTCAAGATGTGGTAGGGGCAGGGGAGGGAGAGGCTGGCAGATACAGGAGATGTGGTTCTGTAGAGAGTACGTATGATCCGCCTGCGGAAATAGTTAATTAGGGATTTCAAAATTGGACACTTGAGGATATCTAATTTACTGGGCTCTGCAGAAAGAGTAGGGGTCAAGGCTGAGGGGATTACAATGGGGAATAGTCTGCTGCAAACGTAAGCACTGGATCATGGCTTGTACATATAGAAACATAGAAACATAGAAATTAGGTGCAGGAGTAGGCCATTTGGCCCTTCGATCATCCAACTCATGGCTGATCATCCAACTCAGTATCCCATACATGCCTTCTCTCCATACCCTTTGATTCCCCTAGCCACAAGGGCCACATCTAACTCCCTCTTAAAGATAGCCACTGAACTACCCTCTGTGGCAGAGAGTTCCAGAGACCCACCACTCTGTGTGTGAAAAAAGTCCTTCTCATCTCGGTCCTAAAGGATTTCTCCCTTATCCTTAAGCTGTGACCCCTTGTCCTGGACCTCCCCAACATCAGGAACAATCTTCCTGCATCTAGCCTGTCCAACCCCTTAAGAATTTTGTAAGTTTCTATAAGATCCCCACTCAATCTCCTAAATTCTAGAGAGTATAAACCAAGTCTATCCAGTCTTTCTTCATAAGACAGTCCTGACATCCTAGGAATCAGTCTGGTGAACCTTCTCTGCACTCCCTCTATGGCAATAATGTCCTTCCTCAGATTTGGAGACCAGAACGGTACACAATACTCCAGGTGTGGTCTCACCAAGACCCTATACAACTTAAGTAGAACCTCCCTGCTCCTATATTCAAATCCTTTTGCTATGAAAGCTAGCATACCATTCGCTTTCTTCACTGCCTGCTGCACCTGCATGCCTACTTTCAATGACTGGTGTACCATGACACCCAGGTCACGCTGCATATCCCCTTTTACTAATCGGCCACCATTTAGATAATAGTCTGCTTTCCTGTTTTTGCCACCAAAGTGAATACCCTCACATTTATCCACATTATACTGCATCTGCCAAACATTTGCCCACTCACCCAGCCTATCCAAGTCACTCCTAGCATCCTCCTCACAGCTAACATTGCCCCACAGCTTAGTGTCATCCGCAAACTTGGAGATATTGCCTTCAATTCCCTCATCCAGATCATTAATATATATTGTAAATAGCTGGGGTCCCAGCACGGACCCTTGTGGTACCCCACTAGTCACTGCCTGCCATTGTGAAAAGGACCCGTTTACTCCTACTCTTTGCTTCCTGTTTGCCAACCAGTTCTCTATCCACATCAATACTGAACCCCCAATGCCATATGCTTTAAGTTTGTATACTAATCTCTTATGTGGGACCTTGTTGAAAGCCTTCTGGAAGTCCAGGTACACCACATCTACTGGTTCTCTCCTATCCATGCTACTAGTTACATCCTCGAAAAATTCCACAAGATTCATCAGACATGATTTACCTTTCGTAAATCCATGCTGACTTTGTCCAATGATTTCACCACTTTCCAAATGTGCTGCTATCCCATCTTTAATAACTGACTCTAGCAGTTTCCCCACTACCGATGTTAGACTAACTGGTCTGTAATTCCCCATTTTCTCCCTCCCTCCCTTCTTAAAAAGAGGGGTTACGTTTGCTACCCGCCAATTCTCAGGAACTACTCCAGAATCAAAAGAGTTTTGAAAGATTATCACTAATGCATCCACTATTTCCAGAGCTACTTCCTTAAGTACTCTGGGATGCAGCCTATCTGGCCCTGGGGATTTATCGGCCTTTAATCCATTCAATTTACCCAACACCACTTCCCGACTAACCTGGATTTCACTCAATTCCTCCTTTGACCCGCGGTCCCCTGCTATTTCCAGCAGATTATTTATGTCTTCCTTTGTGAAGACGGATCCAGAGTAGTTATTCAATTGGTCCGCCATATCCATGTTCCCCATGATCAACTCACCTGTTTCTGACTGCAAGGGACCTACATTTGTTTTAACTAATCTCTTTCTCTTCACATATCTATAAAAACTTTTGCAGTCAGTTTTTATGTTCCCTGCCAGTTTTCTTTCATCATCTATTTTTCCTTTCCTAATTAAGCCCTTTGTCCTCCTCTACTGGTCTCTGAATTTCTCCCAGTCCTCTGGTACGCTGCTTTATCTGGCTACTTTGTACGTATCATCCTTTGCTTTGATACTATCCCTGATTTCCCTTGTTATCCATGGATGCACTACCTTCCCTGATTTATTCTTTTGCCAAACTGGGATGAACAATTTTTGTAGTTCATCCATGCAGTCTTTAAATGTCTTCCATTGCGTATCCACCGTCAACCCTTTTAGAATTGATTGCCATTCAATCTTGGCCAATTCACATCTCATACCCTCAAAGTTACCTTTCTTTAAGTTCAGAACCATTGTTTCTGAATTAACAATGTCACTCTCTGTTGTGAGGTAAATTAAACTTTCACTACTTATAATTTACTTAACTTTATTTAAGCTTTAAGCAATTTATTTCTTTAATACATTACTGAGAAACGTCTGGCAAACATGGCTGATTCCGCAGGCCTTTCCCGCCCGAAATACTTTGCACATGTGCACACTCCGGGAATGCCCTGCGCATGCGCACACTCCGGGAATGCCCTGCGCATGTGCACACTCTAGAAGAACCCCGCACATGAGCACATGCGCCCACTTCATTCTCCCCTCCTATTTATAAGTTGAGACGGTCAGGAGATTTAATACATCTTGATGACCGTCGCAGAACTGGAGCTTCAGGAGGTAATGGCGTTTCAATAGCTGGTGGTAGATATATTGCTTGGTCATCAACTTCACTCATATTGTTATTTAGATTTACAATTTTAGAATTTCTTATAGAAGTTTCCATAGGGGATGCTGGAAATGTTGGAGGAAGTTCTCGATTAGTCTTATCAAGAAGTGATGGAGCTGATGGAGAAGACGGACATGGTGCAAGGTCACGAAGTGAGACAGTTGACAGGCGTCCATCCTGATACTTGATAGTTGCATAAGATGGGTTGACATCAGTCAGTTCAACTTCATCAACAAAAGGCTCGTTCTTATTTGATCGGACATAACGACGAAGTGTGCGCATGTGCGGGGTTCTTCTAGAGTGTGCGCATGTGCAGGACATTCCCGGAGTGTGCGCATGTGCAAAGTATTTTGGGCGGGAAAGGCCTGCGGAATCAGCCATGTTTGCCAGACGTTTCTGAGTAATGTATTAAAGAAATAAGTTGCTTAAAGCTTAAATAAAGTTAAGTAAATTACAAGTAGTGAAAGTTTCATTTATCTCACAACAATTTAAGCAACTTATTTCTTTAATACATTACTCAGAAACGTCTAGCAAACATGGCTGATTCCGCAGGCCTTTCCCGCCCAAAATACTTTGCACATGCGCACACTCCGGGAATGTCCTGCGCATGCGCACTGTAGAAGAACCCCGCACATGCGCCCACTTCACTCTCCATCCTAATGAAGAACTCGACCATATTATGGTCATTCTTGCCCAAGGGGGCACGTACAACAAGACTGCTAACTAACCTTTCCTCATTACTCAATACCCAATCTAAAATAGCCTGCTCTCTTGTTGATTCCTCTACATGTTGATTTAGATAACTATCCCGCATACATTCCAAAAAATCCTCTTCCTTAGTGCCCCTGCCGATTTGATTCACCCAATCTATATGTAGATTGAAGTCGCCCATTATAACTGTTTTGCCTTTGTCGCCCGCATTACTAATTGCCTGTTTGATACCATCCCCAACTCCACTGCTACTGTTAGGTGGCCTGTACACAACACCCACCAGCGTTTTCTGCCCCTTAGAGTTTCGTCAATGTGTTTATGATATGCATCATAAATATACACAAGAACAGGCAGTGGTCACGTCAGTGCCACCACCGACACCGTTGTGAAGCACTTACCCATGTGCGTAGATTACACAGCTGGAAGCCACAGAGGGAGAAGGAAGTCCAGTCAGAAAAATATGGCCTATATTGGTTGAGTGAATGGAGTTACTATGCTGCACTCTCTGGGATGATCCAGTGGCCAAGGAAGTCAGAGCCCGTCTAGAGGGAGCGTTGTGCCACTGCTGATTTACACAGTCAGAGTAACATTTCTTGGCCAGAGAACATTTCCCCGCCTGAGAACATCTTCAACGATAGACTTGCCTTTGACCATCTCCTCCTGGTCCTAATCAGCCTGAAAGCCCAGTAGAAACACGGCCAAATTCTCAAGGCCACAGGGAACAAGCAGGGGAATGGGTTTGTGCAATAAGGTGCTAACATGAACTTGGCGGGCCAAATGGCATCTCTTATTGCTTTGTGGAAATAGGCTTTGCCTCGCAGCTGTGCTTAAATCACCAGTGATGGTGGCTGTATGTGCTGAGCCAACGTGTGTGGATGGTCGCATTAAACAACACAGGTGCTGGGTTTCGTCCTCTGCTGCCTGACCTGCTTTCCATGCGCTTTAGTGCACACGAGTATCAGTTTCACAAAGTATCAGATGTGCATTGATGTCATCCCTGCTTCAGGTGCTTGCAGGTAATGCATGTGCTTCATTTTGCCAAGGGAGTGCACGTTAGATTTTACACACAGCTCAGTTCCACAGCACTTAAAAAAATGCCAAGTCGTTCAATTGTGAATTGATGGACTGTGCAGAAACGAGGTTAACAGAATTCAAGCACTCTGATCCACATCTCATACAAGATTCATTCATGTTGATTTGATTTCGCAACAAGTGAAACAGGATCACCTTAATCAGTCAAAGGGGTAACGTTTTTGCATTGGCAGGGCTTTTTGATATATATTTCTTCTCTTTGCTGTCGATCCTTTGATTCGAGGGCGATCTCCATGAGGGTTGTGAAACATTGATCCTGAAACCACTACGTTACTGTAGGGATACAGAGGTCCCCTGGTCTGTAAGATGGCTGCAGTCTGGAACAGCTCCCTGTCCCATATTTACACAAAGTGCCCTCTGTCCTGCTCTTCCCAGCTTGTTCACCTTTTCCGTTTCACTGGGTCTCTGCAGACCATCACATGATCTCCAACTATGGGGGAGGTGTGAGTAGAGAGCAGTTGATGGTGATCAGGCATCTTCACGCAAGCAAGCAAGTCTGTCAGGATCAAAGTCTTCCCCTTGGTCACGAGGGCTTCAGTCAACCTACTGCTGTTGGTGCGGCCTCCATCACGTCCACCCATCTCTATCTCCCCCACCTGACTCATCTGCAATCAACCCCTCCCCTCCTGAATCTACCTATCCCTTGTCAGTTCTTGCCCCACCTCTTCCCCTCACCTCTCTCTCTCTACCAGTCATCTCCCCTCTACTCAATCGGTCTGAAGGGTCCTCATGCAAAATCTTGTCTGTCATATAACCATATAACATATAATCATATAACAATTACAGCACGGAAACAGGCCCTCTCGGCCCTTCCAGTCCGTGCCGACCATTTGTTTTCCCCTAGTCCCATCTACCTGCACTCAGACCATACCCCTCCATTCCCTTCACGTCCATATACCTATCCACTTTAGTCTTAAATGTTAAAATCGATCCTGCCTCCACCACTTCTGCTGGAAGCTCATTCCACACAGCCACCACCCTCTGAGTAAAGAAGTTCCCCCTCACGTTACCCCGAAACTTCTGTCCCTTAATTCTCATGTCATGCCCTCTTGTTTGAATCTTCCCTACCTTCAATGGGAAAAACGTATCCACGTCAACTCTGTCTATCCCTTTCATCATTTTAAAGACCTCAATCAAGTCCCCCCTTCTGCGCTCCAAAGAATAAAGTCCATTTTCTTCCACAGATGTTGGCCCACTGTGATTCTCCAGCACTTAGTGTTATGTTCAGGATTCCAGCATCCGCGGTCTCTTGTGTCCCTCTGGATACGCTATCCGTTTCTAGCAATATTAGAAGCAACTCACATGAATCCCCCCAACCAATACCCCACGTATTGCTGACTATTTGCGTAATATCAATTTCCTGCAATTATTTCCTTGTCATTCCCAGAACAGTGGCGGTGTAGTCTAATCAGGACTTTGCACTGATCCGCCCCAAAACATGCTGAATTCATACATTTCAAAAGCAGCCAAGGCGATTAAGTGTTGACTCTGTGACCATTTGTTCACTTTCTCCTTCGTTGCCAAACCGGACGACTGGGTTTGGTGCTGAAAATGAGTTGAAGGTGTACTTGGCAGCAGGAGTGAAATAAATCATAAAGGAATTCAGAAGGTTCAAGAAGAGGTCTGCACTCACCTCTTTCCGCAATATCTTTCAGATAAGGGTACACCTTTGAATGGCTTTGTTGCGCAGGAACCAATGAGAGTTGGGAAGGAGTAGGAATTAATGACTGATTTTTGACCAGTTAACAGAAAGTTGGGAAGGCTAATGTGGTTGATGTGTTTGTGGACATACAAAAAGCATTTGTTGAAGTGCAAAACTGGAGCACATTAGAAAGAATGGAAACCTGGATATGGAATGGACTTGGAGAGAGAAGGCTGCAACAAGGTGTATAGTTACTTATTGGAGGAAGATATGAGCCACTCTAAGCACTCATCGTGGTCTGGGGTAAATGAATTCCTGCACCATACCACGCTCACTCACACCACCTGCCTGCTTTCCTTGCTGCTCACTTTGAATAAAAGTATTTATTTCCTTTGGCAATTGGCCTATATTTGTGCAAAGGAATAGCAGCATAGGCAGGCGATTGGGTAGCTCTGGGCCGTATATTGTCAACGTGAAGCTTCTCTTGATGTTACTCAACAGTTTAGACCATGTCGTTATGACCAATGCATATCCCTTAATTATACTGTCATTTCACACTGCTGTTTTGTGACCCAGCCATGCACAGACATTGCGGGCTGAAGGGTCTGTTCCTGTGCTGTATTATGTTGTGATCCCCAAAGGCTGGTGATAAAGTTGCTGCTTCTTTCAACGTTTATATTAAAGACCTGGAGCTACTTCCAAGTTTGCAGATAACACCAAGTATGGTTAGCAGTGCAGAAGATGGTGAATGAGGTCACAGGATAGGGAGCAGCTGGTAGTATGACAGACATGTTACTCCTGCCAAGATGCTCTTGGCTTCACTACCAGAAGAGCTGGGAATGACCAGGATATTGAGGGGCTGATTAACCACAGATGTTAGGCATTCCGGGTTAAAAGCCCTTCCGTCCCACCAGTCTTGCAGGCACCTAAACACAGAGGTCCAACTGAAGACCTAGGAACTAAGGGAGGAGCACACGAGGCTCAGAAATGTACTGTGAGCCATGATCCTTTTAGTTTAGTTTAGAGATACAATGTGGAAACATGGCCTTCAGCACACTGAGCCCACACAGACCAAAAATCACCCATACACAAGCACTATCCTACACACTAGGGACAATGTACAGAAGACAATTTACCTACAAACCTGCACGTCTTTTGGATTTGGAAGAAGATCGGAGCACCCGCAGAAAACCCATGTGGTCACAGGGAGAAAATCCGGTCAGACAATGCCCAAGGTCAGGATCGAACCAGGGTCTCTGGCGCCTCTGATTCCATCCCACAACAACCCGTTTGGTCCAACCTTACGTAATTCTTGACTAGAATTCAAAGGCATAACGAGGCCTCAGGAGCAGACAGTGGCTTGTCGACCATGACCTGGAAGCACATGGAAGGTGTGGGCCTCCTCACAAACTACACCCGCAACACCTATTGGTCATTACCTGCCCCACCCGTTGGAGGGGCTGCTAGTCTTACATAACCTCACCGGCCACTTCTGACTCTACAGACCCAGAGGAAGCAAGCCAAGATGAGTTTATTGTCATCTATACAAGGTCGGTGAGGTATTGGTACAATGAAAAGCAATCCCAAGGGCTTGCCTTAAATGGACAATCTCATCAGCCTCAATTTTGAAAACCAGCCATTGATGGGGCATTACCTGAAAATCCACATAAAATCCATGTGCTCTCCAATTCCTTTGTAACCTCATCAAATCATTTATTCAGAAAAATCAAACAGAATTTGCCTTTGACAAATCTCCACTGTTCCTTCATCAGCTGTAAATTCTTCATTAACATTTTCCTTCATTAATATTTCTAAATATTTCCTTACCACAAAGGGTAAACACTGTCCTGATGTTGGCGAACATGTCCTTACACCCCTTTTGAACAGGGGTATCATCTTTGCAATTCTCCTTTCCCATTGCATCTCCCCTGGACCTCGGGGAGAAGAGGAAGATGCTGGCAAACCGTTGTGTTTATCATTGTCCCTCCTCTCCCGGCAGCCCAGAATGAATAGTGCCTGGACTGCGTACAATCCCGACCACTGGTGCTGTGTGGTGTTTGTACATTCTCCCTGTGACTGCTTTGGTTTCCCCAGCTGCTCTGCTTTCCTCCCACACCCCAAAGATATGTGGATTGGTAAGTTAATTGGCCGTTGTACAGAACTCCAAGCTAATCAAATTTCTGTAGGTAGAATAAAAAGTGGAATGAAAGCAGGATTACTGTGTCTGAGTGGTTGCTGGTCAGCAACCAGTGGGCTGAAGGCCTGTTTCTATGTTTCATGACTCAATAATTCTATTATCATTTATACCTTTGCTCCTGCTGAGATTTTAGCAGCTTTGTCTTCCTTGCTAGCAGTTTATGCAAAGTACTAATCAAGTATTTCACTCCTGTCTCCACCCAACTGCATCACCCATGTTGCAGTTGAACTCTAGCTGCATGGATTTCACCCCTCAAGGACATTCTCCCTTTCCAATGAAAAGTGTTCACCCTAATCAACGCTGGTGCATCATCCACTTTCTTTCCTCCCCTACCTTTCGTGAAACCTTTGTATCTTGTGATATCTGGCACCCAATCCTTTACTGCTCCGAACTACATCACAGCACGATGCTCCCATTTGTCTCTTTGTGCCTTCAGCTCCGCACACTGTGTGTTAACGTGCTGCACTGCCAGAGTTGGACATATTAGCTTTTAATGTGAATAACCAGACATCCTCTTTAAGTATCGGCCACACTCTCCCTGCCAGTCCAGTTCAGAGATTACACGCCAGACATTGGATGTTATACTCCAGGTGTTGTCCTTTGAATATAGTACCCCTGCTTTTACATTGCCACAATGCAAGGGTGTTGAACTATTTTGCTAAGTTAAAGGAACTGCAGGCACAGAGGATGACGTAATTGACCAATCCTAAAGCACAGCAGCCAGGTGTGGCAGGAACAGGTGACAAGGCTGTGACCGGACTTTGGGCCCTTTGCCTTTTCTCTTCCCCACCCACATCTAAAAAGTGAGACCAGACGAAACCTATTGCAGCAAATGTATAAAGGTTGGGGAAATGTGTGATAGTTCAAATCTCTGAGGAATTTTGAGAATTCTGAGAATCTTTTTCTTGCGTATGGCATGCACAGCCTAAAGTTGTAGATCAAGGGTAGCATCAGTTGCTGGGTGGATGGCTTTGATGCCCCCAGGGAAAAGCCTCAGACGGCAGTCATTCACGATATGTGGGATGGTGTGGTCTGGATGTCCGCAGTCGCAAGCAGGACTGTCTGTCATTCCCCACTTATGCAGGTGATGGGCTGTTCTTGCATGGATGGTGTGGATTCTGTTCAGGGTTAGCCATTGCTTGTCAAAACCTGGTGGTTTCACTGTGAGGTCTGTGATGACCTCTCCGTTGTTGGTGTTGGCATCTTTCCAGGCTCTTCGCCACTCAGTCTTGGGGTCAAAGTCTTCCAGGGATTTAACGGAAGACCAGAAGGGTTTGCATGAATTCAGGCGCGTGTTTGGCAGATTGTTCAAGTCAGCATGGATGGGAAGGTCAGGGTTAGCCTCAATCTTTCAACATCCTCTCCCTTCTGCATTTGCTGAGAGGGGCGATATGAGAGAGGACGGGGAGCCACTGCAAAGATGTTGACTTAAGCATCCCTGTGATGACCCGCATTGCAGAGTTAAGGACAGTGTCAACTCGTTTGGTGTGGCAGCTATTAGCCCAAGCTGTTGAGCAAAACTCGGCTGTTGAGCGGACTAGGGCTAAACTTGCGGTACGGAGGGTGTGTGCATTGGATCCCCAGCTGTTGCCTGCAAGTTTCCTGATGATGTTGATCCTTGCTTTCAGTTTATCAGCCACCCTCTTCAGGTGTTGACGATATGTGAGGGTGCAATCCATGGTGACTCCGAGGTACTTGGGGAATTCTTCATTCTTCACTGGTTACCACAAAAGGACACTCGGAGCTTTGCATTGGCGAGCCAATTGCTGAGGTGAAAGGCAGTGATAGTTGTCTTAGATGGGTGAAGTCGCCAGAAGGTGAAGTACTCCTCCATCACTTTCAAGTCTTGGGTTAGCACTCTGCTGATATGCTGAAGGGCAGCTCCCTGGTAGGCAACAGCAAGGTAATCTACATATGCAAACTTCCTGGACGAGGTAGTTGGCATGTCACTCACATAAATGTTGAAGAGTAGGGGAGCTAGGACAGAGCACGGGGGGGGGGGGGACCATCATTCAGGGTCCTGACAGAGCTGGTCTGGTTCCCAAGTGAGACCCTGACTCCACGGTTGCTGAGGATGGATGAGAGGGCACGCATGGTGGTTTGGCACTTCAAGATTCTGGAAGTTTCCAGCAACAGACCATGTCTTCACACAGTGTCATAAGCTGATGACAGATCGATGAGAGCAACACTAGTTTTCAGGGCACGTTGGAAGCCAGCCTCTATATTAGTAGTGAGGGCAAGGACTTGATCTGCGCAGCTTCTACTAGGTCTAAAGCCAACTTGCTCTCAGGGCAGAACAGGTTCTACCAATGGAGAAATCCTGGCACGCAGGAAGCGCTCAAGCAGCTTGTAGGATGTGCAGAAGAGGGAGATGGGTCGGTAACTAGCTGGATCATCAGCAGATTTCCCAGGCTCGATGGCGATGACTTTAGACTTTCTCCAGGCCTTGGGGATAATTCCACTACAATGGACATGGGTGAAAGAAGCAGCCAGCCAGATGCATCCAAGGGGGCAAGGTGCTTCAGAAATTCCGGGTAGACACACTGATCTGTTCTGTGTTACATTCATGCCTACTATATTCTGTTGTGCTGAAGCAAAGTAAGAATTTCATTGTCCTTAATGGGACACATGACAATAAACTCTCTTGAATCTTGCATCTTGAAAGTTCGTCATCAACAGTCTCTTTCCAGCACTGACGTCTTGCTGGATCCAGGGAATCTAGCAGTTCTGTGGCAGTATCTGGGTCGCCTGTGGCCTCATACTGCTTCAAGAGGTCTTCTGATTCAGGGAACCAGCAAGTAGTTACGTTTTTGCGAAAGCCTCTAGGGACATACTTCTTTACTGCAGCCTTCAGGATCGTGCAGAACGACTTGTAGTTCTTGAGGACAGGTTCAAGACATGATCTTTTCCTCTACTTCTCATGTGAAACCTATCCAATCTGCTTTCCTGAAGTTCCAGCATGGGAGAGGCTTGGATGAGATCACCGGGATCTGTACACCGATGTGGATCAGATCTATATTGACTGTGAGGGAAGTGCGAAAGGATCTGACGTGATGCATGGAGGGGGTGGTCAATATTGGTTTTCGATGTGAAGCAGAGGTCTGGGTTGTAGTCTCTCCTCCATCTGCTTGAGTGGAATCCGCTGACATGTGGAATGACACTTTGGGTTGGAACTCTTCATCTGGACTGAAAGACAAGTGGGGAGAGAGTCAGAGAGTCAAAAGGCTGAGAATACAAAGGAGTCAATGTTGAGGTTTCACATGAAATCATTGGCTAATTTAAAATAGAGAATGGTGAGGTTAATAAAGCAAGCACTCAGAGAGGATCTGTGCAACTAATGATGCAATTAATGATGTGTGACTTTTGTGCTCAAAGCAAACAGGTGTCAGGAGTGGAGAATAGAGCCTTCCATTTCAGCAGGTGTTGCCTCTCAAAGTAAAGCCTATCCAATACTGGCCCATTGAACATTTATAGGGCTGGTGCAGCCCACATTACATAGAGGGCAAAGCTGTGTTTACACTGCCCTATCAAACACTCCCAGGGCAGTTGTCGTGCAGGTTAGAGAGAGAATAAAGCTGTGTTCACACTATCCTGGCAAACGCTCACGGGGCAGTTATGGTTTAGTTACGATAAAATGTAAAGCTATATTTACACTGCCTTATCACATGATCTCAAACCATATACAACATATAAACTGCTAGAGGAACTCAGAGGAGTTAGGCAGCATCTGCGGAGGTAAATGGACAGATGACACTTTGGGTTGGAACCCTTCATCTGGACTGAAAGAGAAGTGGGGAGATAGTCAGCGAGTCAAAAGGATGTACAGTATAAGCTCAAGCTCTGCCGTCCCATGATCGAAGTGTGCAGGTGAGATGCTGTCTCAAGAAAGCAGCAACTATCATCATGGATCCCCAACATCCAGGCCCCGCTCTCTTCTAGCCTGAAGCCTCACATCACAAGGCTGTGGAATGATTACCTTCCCACAACTATCATATTCTTGAACCAACCTGCACACTGTAATGCCACCCTGGCAATAGAACACTGTAATGCCACCCTGGCAATAGGACACTGTAGTGCCACCCTGGCAAATGTGTAATGCCACCCTGGCAATAGGACACTGTAATGCCACCCTGGCAATAGGACACTGTAATGCCACCCTGGCAATAGGACACTGTAATGCCACCCTGGCAATAGGACACTGTAATGCCACCCTGGCAATAGGACACTGTAATGCCACCCTGGCAATAGATGCCACCGCTGGGGAGGCAATAATGACCCCCCCCTGCCCCTGGCGACATTGTAATGCCCACCCTGGCAATAGGACACTGTAATGCCACCCTGACAATAGGACACTGTAATATGCCACCTCCTTGTAAGCCTTATGGCTTGCAATTAGGACTGTATGCCACTTCCTGGCAATAGGACACATGTAATGGCCACCCTGGCAATACCACTGGAAATACCACTGGCAATAGAACACTGCCATAATGGACCTGAAATAGGACACTGTTTCAATGCACCTGGCAATAAGGAAACAGACTCTGGTAATGCCACCCTGGCAAATAGTAGACACGCTGTTAATGAGCACACCACCCCCCCAGATATATAGGACTGTAATGCCACCCTGGCAATAGGACACTGTAATGCCACCCTGGCAATAGGACACTGTAATGCCACCCTGGCAATAGAACACTGTAATGCCACCCTGGCAATAGGACACTGCAGATCACTTCTTCCACTACCGTGGACTTGATTTCTTTTGTTTTGTACAGCTCTCTCCTTTTTCAGTCTTGTAGAATTAATGTGTTATTTATATATATAATTTGTGTTTTGTGTGCCTTACTGTACCTGTGCATATGACAATAAATTTGACTTGATTTGACTTGGCAGCAGTGTGGAAATGCTGGGGCAAGATCGTGCTCCAGTAATTCTATAGCAGTCCAAGTTAAGGCAAATGTATTGCCTTATTTACAAGTGCGGAAAATCTAAGTGCAGAAGGGAAAGAGCCCAGTAGCAGCCTCCTGAAAGAACCGGCTCCTGAGTGTTTTCTAGCAGCAGTGTTAGTCATGTGAATGGCACTTTAAAGCGTGCAGCTGCATTGAATGTAAGATGCTTCCCTGTGAGAGGCTGGAAAAGTGCCGAAACCAAAAATAAACACAGAAGATTACTCCCGGCAACACTCCAGAGTTGTGTTACATGCTGACTCCTGTCACTCTGTGTGTGTCCTGTGCTTCACATATTTGTTGTAAGGACAGAAAGAAGATTAAAAGCTGAATGAAATGCTGGCTTTTGTGGTGTTTAGACAAACTGCTCTCCTTGGAGGAGAGTCATGTGACACGCCTAATCTGCCACTGTAACTGTAACTGGGTCAGCCAGCCTGTGCTTGGAACTCAAATCTGAAGAGTGTTTTTTGAAGTTATGGAGTTTGGAGGTGATCTAATGGTCGGCTTGGTTAGTAAACAATTATTCTTTGTTCTCCGCCGCGTACACATGAATGTGTTAGCATCACGCACAGCCTTCATTTACAATGGACGACATACAACTATATAGCTATACAAAGCCCTTGTTACACCTGGAGCGGGCCAGGCAGCATTTCTGGAGAACATGGATAGGTGCTGTTTTGCATCAGGACCCTTCTTCAGAGCATGCTCAGTTGCACATGACCTGTCCCAGTTTTGCTCACCTCCAATTGACCTCTCTCAATTCTCTTATATCAGAACTAAAGCTAGGCTATACTGACAGGGGTTGCATCTATCACTCACTTCTACCGATCAGGGTCGTCTACATCACTGCCTTCTACCGCTATACAATGCTATCAATCCTTACTCAAGGACAATTCTGGTAACTTCATACACAGCTGTCAGAATCCTCTCCATGGCCTCTATCGGTTAGAATCCTCTTTAAAGCCCCTTACAATAGTGGGGTTTAATCATTTTATCCCTCACAAGGGCCAGAGATGAAAAGACAGGTGTGAACCCAAAAGGATAAAAAGTTGTGAATTGTAAAGCTCAAAGATAGAAAAGTAGAAAATTGTGAAGCTGGTGGATGGGATGCAGGGGAGGGGAGAAACCAGCATAAGGTTAGCTGGGGTTCAGGGGAGGGGGAGGGGGGGTAGCAAAGGGGGGGGGGGGGGGTGTTTTATGGGTGAAAAGGGAGGGGGAAGGGGGCTGTTTGTGAATTAGAACCTAAAATCGGAGAATTCAATTTCCTACTGTTGGGTTGTAACTCCCCTTCCATTCCCGCACTGACCTTTCTGTCCTGGGCCTCCTCCATTGCCAGTGAGGCCACACCCATATTTTTCTCCAAGTTAAATCTGGAGCACTCTGAACAGTTCTGACTGTTGAGGAAAGAGTTGTGTAGGAAGAAATTGCAGATGATGGTTTACACTGAAGATAGACACAAAATGCTGGAATGCTGGAATAACTCAGCCGGTCAGGCAGCATCTCTGGAGGTACTGCCTGACTTGCTGAGTTACCCCAGCCTTTTGTGTCTATGACGAAAGATATATTGGCCTTGGGGATAAGAAAGATAATCTGCAATTCAAAAATAAAGTGTAAGACATTATCTGGAAGAGGGGACAGAATGTAAGGTATCCAAGTTTTCAGATGACAGGAAGGTACGTAGAAGTACATGCTCAATGTGAATGTAATTACTAAAGCAGTGTATGAGTAGTTTGAGCAATCCAGCAAAAACTTGGCAAATGCAGCATAATGTGGGAAAGTGAGGTCATGCACTTTGGAATCAAAAGATAGATTATTATCTAAATGGAGAGCAAATACGAGTGACGAGAGAGGGACCCGGGTGTTCAGGTGCAGCAAGTAATTAAGAAGGAAAATGTTATATTGGCCTTTACTGCAAAGAAATAGGGTGATTTGTTTTCTGTTGTACAGGATGTTGGCAAGGTCATGCCAAGAGTATTGTGCATAAATTTTGTCCCCTGACCGAAGACAGCATAATTCGCATCATACAGCTCTTCAATCCTATCTCATACCTTCTGCTTTTTTCTCTGGCCTTTGTTCGAACCATTTGCGTATAAAACCCCCTACCCCCCCACCCCCCCCCCCCCCCCCCCCCCCGCCTGTGTCCACCTATTACCTGCCATGCTTTGCCCTGTCTCTCTTCTCTTTGACTTCTCTCTCTCTCCCCCCCCCCCCCCCCCCCCCACCCAGGACAATGCCCTAATCAGTCTGAAGAAGGAGGCCCTGACCCGAAACGTCATCTATCCACGTGCTACAGAGATGCTGCCTGACCCGCTGAGATACTCCAGCCCTCTGTGTCCTTAAGGAATTCATCATTTCTTAATGGAAATGAGGAGAAATATCTTCTGCCAAAGAGTGGTGAATCTGTGGAACTCTACCACGGAAATCAGTTAAAGTCAATCATTAAACACATTTACAAAGGAATTAGATGTGTTTCTCAGATGTAGAGGGATCAAGGGTTAAGGGGAGGAAGCTGGTACAGAGTACTGAATTAGCCTGTGATCACATTGAACAGTGAGTGGGCTCAGGTTGAATGATCTGCTCCTGCTCCTGCTCCTGCTCCTATTTGATCGAACTAACTAGTCTGGTGATTCCTCATTGTTTTGTTTTCCAATCTATTATCTTCTTAGTTCACATACCCGGGAGGGTTTGGGATGGGCACCTGTTAAGGCTGTATTTTGAGTGCATTATTAATGAGACATCAGTCTCTGCACTCCTCTGTCATTACATCTGATTATATCTGGAGCATTAAGCTGGTGCCTTGTTATCAAACATTGCAATACGACTCCTCAAACCACTCCACAGCTGGAATTCTGCTCTCGCCAACTGTTCCACTTCCCCGGATTGGTGCGTTTGCTCGCATAAGCTTATAATCCTCTAGCAGATAAAGCCACATGCAGGGCCACCACCACTGATCTCAGAGTTACTGCATAAGGTGGAACAATTCATTTAATTTTGTTTTGGCAACTCCTTTCAAAAGATGTCAGTATGTGGGCATACTTGGAATGGTTTTTAGTATCCCAACACAATGACTTGCATTTATATGACACCCTTAACTAAGTAAAATGTTTCATCGAAGTATAACCAGATATAAATAAGTTCTGCTGTGCCAACAAAGTGAACCTTGAGGGGGGTGGCCAGAATGTTAACCATGAGTAGCTAATTTTGTTTATTTATTTAAGAAAGGAAGTAGAAAGAATCCAGGGAATTATAGGCTAGTGATTCACCCGTCAGTGGTAGGGAAGCTATTGTGGAGGATTCTTCGGGATAGGTTTTACTCTCATTTAGAAGGGAATGGGTTAATTAGGATAGCCTGCAGCAGGTAATTTCTTACTAACTTGATTTGAGTTTTTTGAGTAGGTGATGAAGATGATCGATGAGGATTGGGTACGTGGACTTCAGTAAGGCATTTGATAAGGTCGCCAATGGTAGGCTGATCCAGAATATTAAGATGCAGGGGATTAAAGGGCCTGTCCCACTAACATGACTTTTCAGCGACTGTCTTCGACCTTTAAGATCGAGGGAAAAACCTCGAGCTGGATCGACTGTCAGTGATGAACCCGCGAGCTGGGTCGACTGTCAACACACACACAAACACATCGCAATGGCAGGGGCCAGGGAAAGCGGGGGTGCCGTCTGAAATTCACACCCTTGAAGAACAGGAAGGTAAACGGCGGCTGGCACAATTACGGTAAGTCTTTCAGAAATGTTTGCCCTCAACTCAAACTCGCAGCATAGTCGACACGAGGTCCTAGGAGGTCACTGGAACTCTCCTTCATGCTCGAGGAAAGCTCCCCCATGCTGTTTGTGATATATATAAATGATTTGGATGTAAACATCAATGGATTGGTTAGTAAGTTTACAGACGGCACCGAAATTTCTGGGGTTCTGGGCAGTGAGGAAGGCTGTCAAGGTATACAGCGGGATGTAGACCAGCTAAGAAATGGATGGAGAAATGGCAGATGAGGTTTAATCCAAGCAAGTGTGAGGTGCTGTACTTTGGGAGGTCAAATGCAAAGGGAAAATATACAATTAATGGCATAACCCTTAACAGCAATGATGTACAGAGGGATCTTAACGTTCACGCCTATAACTTCTTGAAAGGTGCAATACGATTAGATAGAGTGGTAAAGAAGGCATTTGCTTTGCTTGTTTTCATAGGTCAGGGCATTAAGTATAAGAGTTAGAAAGTCATAATGCAGCTTTAGGACTTTGGTTATGCTACATTTCGAGTATTATGGGCAGTTCTGGTCACCATGTTACAGGAAGGATTTGAAGGCTTTGGAAAAGGTGCGTAGGAGGTTTACCAGAATGATGCCTGCATTCGAGGGTATTAACTAGAGAGAGATGGACAGGCTTGGATTATTTTCTCTGGAACACTGGAAGCTGTGTGTAGACCTGATAGAAGTATATACAATTATGGGAGGTGTAGATAGGGTCAACATTCAGGCCTTATTCCCAGCATGGAAGTATCAGATACTAGAAGGCGTAGCTTTGTGAGAGGGAAAAATTTAAAGATGATATGCAAGGCAACCTCTTTACAGAATAGGTGATGAGTGCCCGGAACGTGCTGCAGGGGCTTGTGGTTGATGTATATATGATAGTGGTGTTTAAGAGACTTTTGCATAGGCATATGGATATGCAGGGAATGTAGCTATATGCATTATGAGCATGTAGATAAGAGATTGTTTTTGCATCATGTTTGGCACGACATTGTGGACCAAAGGGCCTGTTCTAGTGCTGTACTAGGTTCGACCTTCTATGTATTAGCTTCAGAATTGTAGAATTGTTGCAGCATAGTAACCAATTAGCTCATTGAACAGACTGGTTTCCTATTGAGGACCATATGGATTCTATTCTCCTGCTCTTTCCATCAACATTGCGTTACTTCCTCGGTGCGACTATCAGGGTCAAATTTGCAAGCCTAGACTGTTCCTGTCACCCTTACAGGCAGAGGGTTCCATGCCAGCACCAACACCTACCATGTATAAAGTTGAGAGTGGAAAGGTTAGAAACTTGAGGGGCAACTTTGTCACACAGAAGGTGGTGGGTGTATGGAACGAGCTGTCAGAGGAGGTAGTTGAGGTAGGAGGTAGCCACTAAAATAATATTTTAAATACATTTGGACAGGTATATATAGTTTCAAGGTAATTCGAATTTCACTGTACCTTAATTGGTACAAGTGACAATAAACTGACCTTGAAACCTTGAAGCAGGGTACCGACCTAAAATGTCACCTATTCATTTTCTTCAGAGATACTGCCTGACCTAAAGTTACTCCAGCATTATGTCTATCTAAGGTTTAGAGGGAGATGGGCCAAATGTGAGCAGATGGGGCTAGTATAGATGGGGCATCTTGGTCGGCATGGGCAAGTTGTGCCAAATGGGCTGTTTCCATGCTATATGACTCTAAAGCTTTTAACACCAGTTTATTCTTGCGTTATATTGTGTAGTTCTGCTATACACGGCTGCGACTGAGCCCTGCTGCACGATCCGCCCTGGCACTTTGGGAGTTCCGAGTTTTGACGGCAGATGCCACAGACGCCTGTTTGGAGAGGCATCGGTGGACCAGGCCCCTCTGCAACGATTTTCACCCGCACCTGTTCTGTGCAAGGCTCCCAAACAAACATTTCCTTATCTCAGCTAACACACATTTGGTTCCTGATGGCACATTAATCCTTTAAAATTTACTGAAGTGTAAATATTTCTTATGTTATTATTTCAGCAAAAATGGATTTTAAATCTGAAAGATTCTCAACAGCTGCTAACCACAGAAGAGTGAATTTTAAAATGGCTCCTGCCCACCATTAGTTATATTTATTATCATATCTTGTGTCTGCATCTCTCTCTGACAAACATGCTGGGTTTCAGTTGAGACCTTGTTATGCAAGAATTTTTCCCGAACAGCCTGTGACCCATAGCGCAGTAGCCGGTAGCACTATATTTAAAGCCCAAAGTGCTGTAGCCGGTAGCACTATATTTATAACCCATAGCACTGTAGCTGGCAGCGCTATATTTAAAACCCATAGCACTGTAGCTGGTAGCACTATATTTAAAGCCCATAACGCTGTAGCCGGTAGCGCTATATTTACCCTCCATAGTGCTGCACTATGCGCGCATCATGCCATGCGCGTCGTGACGCGTAATGACGCCCAAGTGGGACAGGCCCTTAAGCCGTTAGAGCTGTTTAAACCTTTGCACGCAAAACCAGCAGCGCTGCGTGTATTACCTTTACACGCCATGTCTGTAGGTCTGTGTGTATTGATTTGGGCGCCAAGTCTGTAGCGATATGTATTGCTTTACGCGCCTGTCTGCGACTGATAGCGCCTAGTTCCCAAAGGAGAGGGGGTTGCCTCGCCTGGATGCAGTGCTATTGGCCAGGACGTACCGGCGGTTATTTCAACAGCTGATTTCTTACCTGTAGAAAGGCAGGCGCCAGTAAACCAGAAATTAGTTTATGCACGAGAGGTGTTCACCGACGGACTGAGTCGTGATCAATGCCACGGCGGAGGCTGAAAGTCAGGTGTGCTGCTGCAAACCGGACCCCGCGCATACCAAGGCAAGTATTATTTTTGTTCTCTCTAACACTGGTATTCTAACTCTAAAAAGGATGAGAGGGGATCATATTGAAACATATAAGATTATTAAGGGATTTGACACGCTAGAGGCAGGAAACATGTTCCCGTTGTTGGGGGAGTCCAGAACCAGGGGCCACAGTTTAAGAATAAGGGGTAGGCCATTTAAAACGGAGATGAGGAAAAACGTTTTCACCCAGGGAGTTGTGAATCTGTGGAATTCTCTGCCTCAGAAGGCAGTGGAGGCCAATTCTCTGGATTCTTTCAAGAGAGAGTTAGATAGAGCTCTTAAAGATAGCGGAGTCATGGGATACGGAGAGAAGGATCGTAATGTGAACCTTGGGGTACTGATTGTAGATGATCAGCCATGATCACAGTGAATGGCGGTCTCTGGCACGAAGGGCCGAATCCTGCACCTATTGTCTATTGTCTCTTGCCAATAAAACTGATTTGTAACTAGTGAGCCTTTTTCTATTCTACTAGTCAGATCCTTGAACCTGTTCCCTTGAAACATTTAGCGTAGATCCGACGAATAGAATGTTTGATAAAAATAAATATTCAAACGACCCCTGCAACAAGCTGCTGCCCTCAGTGCAGGGGAGCCCACAGCAGGCTGTGCTGCAGGTGGGACCAAGAACCCTTGAGTCTTCGACCCCGCGCATACCAAGACAAGTATTGTGTTTGTTCTCTTGCCAATAAAACTGATTTGTAACTAAACAGACGAGTGAGCGTTTTTCTGTTCTACTAGTCAGATCCTTGAACATGTTCCCTTGTAACAGACCTCAATGTCTTTTTCTAATTGATTTATGGGTGAATTGTTCTGCACCACTGTGACCTATCCACTCGTGATGCCTCTGTCTAAGGCTCCAGCCAGCGATGAGTTAAAACAAGTCCTGGTGTGTTATTGATTCTACTCTGAGTGATAAAGGCCTGACACATCTATCAAGTGATTATCACCAAGCATTTGGTACTTGGTGCCCGTATTGAAAAGCAACAAATCGCCCTGTCTCTCATCATTAACCAGTATCCCCTGCTGGTACAGTGGCTTGCAAACCCCTTGAACTTTTCCACATTTTATCACGTTACAACCACAAACATAAATGTATTTTATTGGGATTTTATTTGATAGACCAACACAAAGTGGTGCATAATTGTGAAGTGGAAGGAAAATGATACATGGTTTCCAAATTTTATTACAAATAAAAAACTGAAAAGTGTGGCGTGCAAAAGTATTCAGCCCCCCTGAGTCAATACTTTGTAGAACCACCTTTCGCTGCAATTACAGCTGCAAGTCTTTTGGGGTATGTCTCTACCAGCTTTGCACATCTATAGACTGAAACTTTTGCCCATTCTTCTTTACAAAATAGCTCAAGCTCAGTCAGATTGGATGGGGAGCGTCTGTGAACAGCAATTTTCAAGTCTTGCCAGAGATTCTCAATTGGATTTAGGTCTGGACTTTGACTGGGCATTCTAACACATGAATATGCTTTGATCTATACCATTCCATTGTAGCTCTGATGTATGTTTAGGGTTGTTGTCCTGCTGGAAGGTGAATCTCCGCCCCAGTCTCAAGTCTTTTGCAGACTCTAACATGTTTTCTTCCAAGATTGCCCTGTATTTGGCTCCATCCATCTTCCCATTAACTCTGACCAGCTTCCCTGTCCCTGCTGAAAAAAAGCATCCCCACAGCATGATGCTGCCACCACCATGTTTCACAGTGGGGATGGTGTGTTCAGGGTGATGTGCAGTGTTAGTTTTCCACCACACATAGCGTTTTGCATTTATGCCAAAAACTTCAATTTTGGTCTCATCTTCCTCAACATTTGGCACCTTCCTCCACATGTTTGCTGTGTCCCCCACATGGCTTGTGGCAAACTGCAAACGGGGCTTCTTATGGCTTTGTTTTAACAATGGCTTTCTTCTTGCCACTCTTCGATAAAGGCCCGATTTGTGGAGTGCACGACTAATAGTTGTCCTGTGGACAGAATCTCCCACCTGAGCTGTGGATCTCTGCAGCTCCTCCAGAGTTACCATGGACCTCTTGGCTGCTTCTCTGATCAATGCTCTCCTTGCCCGGGCTGTCAGTTTAGGTGGACGGCCATGGCTTGGTAGGTTTGCAGTTGTGCCATACTCTTTCCATTTTCGGATGATGGATTGAACAGTGCTCCGTGAGATGTTCAAAGCTTGGGATATTTTTTTATAACCTAACCCTGCTTTAAACTTCTCCACAACTTTATCCCTGACCTGTCTGGTGTGTTCCTTGAGCTTTATGATGCCCAAGGAACATTGTTTGTTCACTACTGTTCTCTAACAAACCTCTGAGGCCGTCACAGAACAGCTGTATTTATACTGAGATTATATTACACACAAGTGGACTCTGTGTCCAATTAGTACTAATTAGGTGACCTCTGAAGGCAATTCGTTGCACTGGATTTAATTTAGGGGTATCAGAGTAAAGGGGGCTGAATACTTTTGCACGCCACACTTTTCAGTTTTTTATTTGTAAAAAGATTTGAAAACCATGTATCATTTTCCTTCCACTTCACAATTATGTGCCACTTTGTGTTGGTCTATCACATAAAATCCTAATAAAATACATTTACGTTTGTGGTTGTAACGTGACAAAATGTGGAAAAGTTCAAGGGGTATGAATACTTTTGCAAGCCACTGTATATGAACACAGGATCAGGATTAAGTGATCCCAATGTTCTTCAAGTTAGAACGTCTGGTTCAAACACTGTACCTGAAATTCAATTGCACATTAAACCCTGTACTAAAATGGCAACGTACAAGAATCTGAGGTCAGTTTAATAGTAAGATTAAACAAGAACTTGCCAAGTGCGAAGGTTGATCTTTATTTTATGAGTAGTTGCGGTGAGGGATTTCGTGAAGACCCCGCCAGCATGCATGCGCGACATTCTTCAAAGCAGCGGTGGGGAATCACAGAACGCACCATGACTGGAGATAGTAAGATTAATGACGTAGAACATACCAGTTGACCTTATGATAGAGGGTTGGGAGCGGAGGGCACAAAATCCCTCACCGCAACTCCTCATAAAATAAAGATCAACCTTCGAACTTGGCAAGTTCTCGTTTAATTCTTACTAAATTTTATTTCGGAGTCACGTGAGTGACTTTGTAAAGATTTCAAGCTATGTGATTTCACGCCCTGGACAACGTCCATGCTATCACACTGCCACAATTATGATGGGAGGAAGGTTGTTAATGCATTCCAGATGAACAGGCTGAAAATATGCACATTTATTAACACAAATAATAACAAAGCAAAAGACCCCTAATTCGGGGACAAATCATTCACGGAGCGGCTCCCAGCACGGCTTCCGCGAATGTTGCGGGGGCAACCAGCGGCTTATTGTAGAACCGCTGGAAGGTTGCTTCACTGGCCCAACCCGCGGTGGCTTGGATGTGGTCCATGGGCACCTCCATGGCCCTCGCCGTTGATGTGGATGCAGCCCTGGTAGAGTGAGATTTAAAAATGTTAGTATCTAATCCTGCTGCACCCAACACTGCCCTGAGTCACCTTGCGATAGTCTGCACAGTCACCCGGTGATGTGGTTGTTTGTGGCTGATGAGGAGCCCCTGCTCCATCTTCCGGATGGTTCGTGTTGTTCTGATGTAGTGGCGGAGATGGGTGGCTATGCAGAGGGTATGCCCGAAATTCCAACTGCAGCCCAAGAGACCCAGGTCTGTTCTGCTTCAGCAGGTCCTCTACAAAGAAAGTTACCTTAGCAGGGGTGGAGACCATGCTATCCAGCCGCAGCTTCTGTAAGGCCTGGACTCGTTGAGCTGTAGTCAGTGCCATCAGCATCACCATTTTGAGGGTGAGCTTATTGAATGGTAACTCTGTCATAGGGGACCAGCTCCTCAGTAGGGTCAGTATTATCCCTACGTCCCAGGTGATGTTGTATCTGGGTCGTGGAGGGTTGGTGTTGAACACTCCCCTCATGAATTTGGACACCAGGTGGTTTGAGCCTACACCTATGTCCAGGATGAGGACAGCGCACTCCTGGCGCTGTTGATGGCACTGTAGCTGACGCCCTCATCGTAATGAAGGTCCGCTAGGAATTCCAGGACATCAGGGATCATGGCCGAGTTGTAGGTCATGTTGGTACGGGAGCAGAAGGCCTTCCACTTCCTGACCTGGGTGAGGTACTGCCTCCTGGTTGATGCTCGGCACGACGCTGAGATGAGGTCCATGGCTCTGGGTGATATGCCGGCCTTGATAAGCGGCCTCTTTAGAACCTGCAAGCCAACCGGTTTAGGTGACCATGGCATGGGAGACTTTCCCCCGTAATGGGGTTGGTAATCAATTTGGGGTTTTTATCAATGTGAACCCATGGACATTTCAATATTTGGAGGACCACCGGGTACCATGGCTCTGTAGGCCAGTCGGGTATGATCAAAATGCTGCAATGCCCGACTGATGAGGCAGAATGGGGGAAATGCGTAGCAAAACCATTTCCCCCAGTGGAGAGAAAAAGCATCCATAGCTACTGCCCCAGGGTCTGGTTACCAAGACACATACGTTGGTATCTGATGGTTCAACCTGGACGCAAAAAGGTCTATATCTGGTGTGCCAAAGTTAGCTATAATTTCAGCAAAAATTTGGGGGATTCAACATCCACTCGATGTTATCATTGAACACTCGTGACCTGGTGTCCGCCACTGTGTTGAGCTTCCCTGGTAGATAGGTCGCTGTTATCTAAATATTTCTCTCAATGCACTAGTGCCAGATTGTGTTTGCCAATTCGTCACAAGATAATGACCGGATACCACCCATATGATTTATATAAGCCACCACCGTGGTGTTATCTATTTGGAGGCGGACATGTAAATGCTGTAAGTTAGTGCAGTATGCCCGCAGCCATGGAAGCCCCTAACATCTCCAGATGTTTATCACTTGAGTCTGGAGGAGGGTAGACTCGTGAGGGTTCCATCTGCCACCACAACTGGACGTGGTGTCAGTTGCACCCCAGCCTTGTGCGCTTGAGTCAGTCTGTAGCACGACTGATGGGTTGCCAACAATGATGGGTTTGCGACACACTAATATTGTCAATCCACCATTGTAGCTCAGCTTTAGCCTTAATTGGCAGCCGTATCAGTCTGTCAAAGTGCCCAGAATTTGCTCTTAATGCTGAGATCTTTGCTCTTTAAAAGTTTTGGTAATGTAATGGTCCGAATTGCGCAGCTGAGAATGTAGCTACCAATTTCCCTGCCATGACGATATAATTCTGTTGCCTGAGGATTGCCAATATTGGTTTGACTATTTTGGTAAATAGTCTGGGGGCTGTGGTTAACCCATTGGGTAAGGCTTTGTATTGCCATAACTGTCCCCTCCAGACAAATTTTAGGAACTTCCTGTGAGATTCTATGATGGGGACTGTATAGTATGAATCTTTTAAATCGATGCAAGCCATAAAGGACCCCTGGTAAAGCAGCTGCTTAGCTGTTTCAAAGGTTTCCATTTTGAAATGGGTATATTGTACAAAAGTGTTCAACTGGGTTAGGTCTATGATAATCCGACACCCACATTCTTTTCTGCATGTCCCTCCTTTATCTCTTTTTGAGAGAGCGTAAATGTGCGCTGAGGTTCATGCTGTGTAGGGGGAAGTTTCCCATTAATAAATTTATGACATAAACCGTGAACACTTTGTAGAATAAACGTGTCTGTGGTTATTGCATCCCAACCACCACGAAATGCCCACAACCGTCCCCCTACTTGTGAGGTTATAATTGCTACTTTCTTAGACGAACCAGACTCCCCTTACCTCCATGGTCAACGGCGGTCTTGGTATATGGTGTTTTGGGGGGGACGTTGTGTCGCTTGTCGTGGCTGTGGCCGCATCTCCCATGCGGGCCTCTGCAGGCCTTGCCCTAAAAAAGACCTCTGCTGTTGGGGGACTGGAGGCGGATAGGTCGCTTGGTGTCCTATCCGGTGGCGAGGTTTCCAGGTAGGGTACGGTTGTTGTCGCTGGTTTATGGGGGAGTACTTTAGCCGGTGGCGGTTTCATTAGGTCAACGGTCTTCGCCTCCTCGTGCTCAATTTCTTTGACCTGTTTCGCAGATCTTCTTCCCGAACAGCTGATGAGGTTGTGGAGTGGTGGAGGTACGGCACAACCCTGCAAATTTTGGGTTGAGAGTGGGCCGGATGGAGCTCTTATGAAGACAGTTTATTTCAAACTGCGTATTGCAGAGAAGTGCCAGGGCATCCTGCTGCGCACTGGTCACGTTATCCCCTTCGAGGGTCTTGGCATATGCCGTAATGCCCGTCGACAGGAGTTTTAGGATTCGCTGGAGGCGTACGTCCTGCATCTTGGTGGTGGTACTCAAATTCCCCCAGAATTGGGCATTGACCGTGGGGACACTTAAGTTGTTGCAGTTTTCGGGCGGCTTGAACGTCCATGGTTTCATTGACTATCTGACCCTGAAGCTGGTGTGTGGTCAGGTAATTAATGGTTCCCGCCAGTTTGGGGTGCAGCGGCTCCCCGGTGTGGGTAGCTGTGGCAAATTTCCCCACTATGTCCAGCAGGTCCGCACCTTGCTCTGGATCTGCGGCCTCCAGCATCCGTGGTTCTTCATCGAAGTCAGCGTTCTGGCAACTTCTGGCACTGCTGGCTGGATAAGACGAGACGCTGGGCGATCTCCTGGCGTGGCTTGTGGAGGCACGAGTCTCCCGTTCATCCCGGTCCATATCCCGCTGGACTAGTTGCTCCACCAAGAGCTCCAACCTTGCAATGCGACCGTCCCCGCTACTTGCGGCGGACAAGCCGACTTCCCCAGGCTCTGCAATTTCTCTGGGGCTTCCAACAGCAGACCACACCTCCATAAGGTGCAGACTAGGGTCCGGTGGTAGGTTGTCATGGACAACTGCTCCTGCAGGCCCATACGACTCCCGCACGGACATACCGCTAGTCGGCGGACTGTGGCGGTCCCCCTGCCTGGTAGGAAGGCAGTGGAGATGAGTCGGCGCCGGTCCCCGGTACCTGGCTCTCCGAAGTCCGTGCAGGCTTACCTCCACTTCTGACCATATATCTCCGTGGAGGTGCATGGTCGGCAGCTGCCAGAGCTAAGTGGTCGACCGTATTTTGTGTACTGCTGCCACCGGCGCCCTTAACCGCAGCCTGATGCGGCGTTGTGTCGGCAGCTCCTGCTCCTGCAGGCCTGCTAGGCGGAGCAGTAGCTCTGCCGGCCTGCCCTAAGGCAGATATCCCCGGCAGCTGTACGTTGTGTGTTTGTGCCGCGACTGCAGGGCTCTCCCTGTAGCGCAGTCGTTTATTGGCTTTGCCCCCGTGGATCCTGAACAAACACGGGGGATGATGCCGCCGTCGGTCTGGTGCGAGGCACTTTGCACATTACCTGTTTTGCTCCCCCGCTTCCTGGAGGATGGGCCCCACCCCCGGGGGGGCACGAAGTCAGGGTCTGGCATTCTCCCCCCTGCTCCAGTGCGGACATCCATTCCGGAGATAATAGTTGGGCACTGGTGTCACTGATTTGCGTCCTAAACTTCCGCACCTTTTCCCCCGGCCGTCCGGATGCTGCCGGTGTTTCTCGCAGCTCCGGAGAAAGTGGCCGCTGGCATGTTGGCATCCCGCGGCTCTTGGGAATCTTCCCCTTCCCTTTTCCTTTTCCTTCCATTGTGTCTTGTACCTGCAACCAGCTTAAGGTTAGTGTACTTACCTTAACGGCCTTTTTGAAGGAGCTGTGGAGAAAGCGCACTCCCCCCCCCCCCCCAGCTTGTCGACAGCAAATGCGAGTGACTCCGAAATAAAATCATGTGTCATTAATACTTGATTCACATGCCTATATCCTGTGTTAATTCTGTGTGCCTCTGTGACACTGATCACAATGGCTTTCTCATAAACTTGTTAGGCATGAGTGAAGGTACACAAAAAGTGGGAGAAAACTCAGCGGGGTTTGCCCGCAGCATCTAAGGAGCGAAGGAGATAGGCGACGTTTCGGGTCCGGACCCTTCTTCAGACTGGTCTGGGATCGGGGAAACGAGAGATATAGATGGTGAAGTGGAGAGATAAGGAACACAATGCGTGAAAGATATGCAAAAATGTATCGGTGATAACAGGGAACAAGCCATTGTAAGCTGTTTGTGGTGTGAAAATGAGAATTGGTGCGCCTTGGTTGGCTCGTGGGGTGCGATTTGTCCCCCCCCTCCCCCCCCCCCCTAGAGGATTTATTCACACGCTTTATGACCATATCATATATGTCATAGTCCCCCCCCCCCAGCCCCCCAATGAACCCCCCCTCCCCCACCCCCCCGAGGAGGAGGAGAAGAGTCTTTTGGAGGGAGATGAGAGAGATAGAGAGGAATTGCCAGGTGCCGAGGGCTGAGGGAGAGGTGGGAAGGGGAAGGAGACAGCAAGGGGTTAACAGAATTGAGAAAATTCAATATTCAAGCCCAAAGGATGCAGACTCCCAAAGCGGAATATGAGGTGCTGTTCCTCCAGCTTGCGGTGTTTGCTCACTCTGGCCGTGGAGGAGGCCCAGGACCGAGAGCGGGTTCGGTGCGGACCCCCCCTATTGTCTTCTTGGAATAATTTTCCCCCCACCCCCTCCCCCACCCCCCTTCTCCCTCCCCCCCCCACCCCCTCCCCCCACCCTCGGCCCCATGTGGAATGCCCCGAGGGGGGGACCGGGCGTTGACAAGTGATGAGCCACCGGCTGACAAGGTCGGGTTGGTTCTTGCGGGACGACGCGAGGTGTTCGGCGAACCACCCCCCCCCCCCAAGCGATCGCCAAGCCTTCCCGATTGGTCTCACCGATATAGTTCATCTCGGCATCTGGAGCAACGGATGCAGTAGATGAGGTTGGAGGAGGTGCAGGTGAAACCTCTGTCGGACTGGAAGGACTGCTTTGCTTGGGTCCCTGAAAGGAGTTGGAGGGAGGTGGGGGAGGTGAAGGGACAAGTGTTGCATTTCTTGCGGTTGCAAGGGAAAGTGCCCGGGGAAGGGGTAGAGTGGGAGGGGAGGGAAGAGAATGGCCCACAAGGGAAGTTGCGGAGGGTATCCCCCCACCCCCCACCGGGAGCGCTTCTTTCGGTGTGGCAAGGCCGACCCTCAGGGGGGGAGATGGGAAGATGTGGCGGGTGAGGGGTCACGTTATTGGAGGTGCAGGCGAAATTGGCGGAGGACTATAATGTTGTATTTGCCCGGCTGGTGGGGTGAAAGGTGAGGTCCAGGGGGGGACTCTGCCCTGTTTTGCGAGACAGTGGCGGGAATGGGGGACAGGGAGCGAGGGCAGTGTTGCGGGGGGTATGGAGGAGACCCTGGTGCGAGCTCCATCAATAGTGGGGGAGGGGAATCCCCGTTCTCTGAAGAATGAGGCCATTTGTGCATGACCTGGTGTGGAAACACCTCATCTGGGAGCAGATGCGGCGTAGACGGAGGAATTCCCGGGATAGGGGATGGAGTCCTCCTTACAGGAAGTCAGGGTGTGAGGAGGAGTAGTCCAGGTAGCTGTGGGAGTCAGTAGGTTTGTAGTGGCATGTCGGTCAGGAGTGTATCACCTGCAATAGAGATGATGAGGTCAAGGAATGGTACGGGGAAGTGTCGGAAATGGTCCAAGTGTATTTGAGTGCCGGATGGAAAAAGTTGGTGGTGGCGAAATGAATGAAGTCAGTCAGTTGTGTGTGGGTGCAGGAGGTGACACCACGCAGTCGTCGATGTAACGGAGGTATGGAGGTCTGGGCCAGATGGGGCCCCTGGTATGCCCCCCCCTACTGGCGAGCACCCAGGATTGTTCGACATACCCAACAAAGAGGCAAGCGTCGCTGCCCCCCTTACGGGCCCATCCACCGTGCCAAAGAGTGCCCCATAGCTACGCCTTGTGTCCCCTCCCACTCGCGGCACCAAGGAAACTGGGAAGGAGGAATCAACGAGAAAATGTGTTTCCGCCGTGCACCCTGTATGAGGGTGAGGACCTAAAACTCTGATATGCGGTCGGAGGGGGATGTCAGTGGACGGGTATGGGTTGCTCTCTGGTCGAGGAAGACCGGAGGCACTTACATGAGACCGTCTTTGTCCGGTGGGGCCCTGGATGTTGTTGTAGCCTCCTCTCCTGCCCCTCGAGTGACCCCCTGGACCGTCCATCCCGGTAAGATGAGAGGATGGGGGGCCTGGGGATGGAATGCACGGGGAGCCGACGGAGAGTGTCTGAACGGTGTCTTGCACATAGGTAGGGAGGGATTTAACAAAGGGGGATAGGATGGGCCGTCAAGGTATGTGTGGAAATGTGTTCGGAGTGGCCCGGGAACAGGCAGAGACAATGGGGTCTTGCCAGGGCTGTCGCGGTAGTGGGGATTTTGGGGGAGAGGTTAAAATCGGGCGTGCCGGGGTGACGATTCGGAGGCTCGTGGAATGGCGAGCGGTAAAATCGCGGGCCGTGCGGGGCCCCGGCATAGAAACGATGGCTCGTTCGTGAGGGGGCCGGTAGGGAGCCAGGGGAGCTGCGGATCTGATGAAGTCGGTTATGGTGTCGAGACGGCTGGCGGCCCTGGTGTTCGTCAGTGGGGGTCATGGTCCAGGCGTAAGTAGGAGGAGGTGTCGAGAGTTGGCGCGCGGCCTCCGCTTTGTAGAGATCGACGCGCCAGACTTACCACGGGCACTCCTTGTCGGCGGGTTTGATAACCCAGTCCTGGGTTGTTACGGAGTGAGTCGATGGCAGCACGTATCAGGGCTGGAGAGATTGGAGGTGAGACAGGGGGGGTGGAAGAAGTCGAGGCGGTTGATGTCCCGACGGCAGTTATGATAAATAGTTCTACAGCCGGAAGACTACGAGGGGGGTTCCAATTTGTGGAGGCGGTACGTGGGAGACAGAAAAGGGAATCATCAGTGGGTGGGGGGGGGCGCGAGGGCTTCTTCCGTGGAAGAACGCTGTGAGGCGGGAGGCGGGATGGCGAGGTAGAAGAGCTCCAAGTCGTGGTGGGCGCGGAACTCATTGAGGTTGGGGGACGGAGGGGGGACAAAGGTGAGACCTCTGCTGAGGTACAGACCGTTCGATGTCGGAGGAGAGGGGGAGGTCGGGGGGATGGTGAACACGCGCAAGGATGGGGGTTGTGGCCGGAGGAAGGCAGGTGAGTGGACTGAGGACGAAAGCGTTGTGTGGTGGGGGGGGGGTGGAGGGGTGGGTCAGGGGGTGGGGGGGTATTATGGGGGCTGTGTTGCGTGGGTGGGGAAGGGCAGGGGGTTACATGGTAGGGGGGGATGAGGAAGACCTAGTGGAATAGCCACTAAGGTTACTGGGGCAGGGGGAGACGGGCAACTATGGACCAGTGCCGTTAAAGACAGATGCGGTGGGAGGAGTTAGCAATGTGGGAGGCCTCTTCAGGCCCACTGCAGAGTCCAGTGTGCAGGTGCGGCGTCGGCTTGTGGGGCTGCTGGAGGGCGGTGGAGTGTCGTGGGTCGGCGGGCCCGGAGGTAGGAGTGTCCCGGGCAATATGAGAGTCGGGGTCGGCGGGCGATGCGTTGGAGGTCCGGTGGTGCGGTTTTTTTTTGGGAAGTGTATTGTTTGTGGTTGTCAGAGTCTAGTCCCCCCCCCCCCCCCGGGTAATGGCGGTACTAACCGACGGTGAGGCTGGAGATGAGGTGGGGTGCGGGTTCTGTGCAGGACGGCCGTGTTCGGGTAGCCCCGGTGGTCGGCGGCGAATGCAAGGTGAGGCGGGTGCGGCTGTGGTCTTCGGTGGGCCCAGTGCACCGGCGATGCTGGATGGGCCCGGTGCAGCGATGGAGTTAGCATGGGCCGGTCCCGTAGGGGGCAGACGGCGAGGTTCGGGCAGTCGCGTTTGCGCTGGTGATGGGCGGTGGAATCGGGATGAGGGGGAGATAAACAGAGTTTAACAGGCAGGCAGCGGGGACTGGGCATCATACGGTCGGCAGGTGGATGGTATTCGCACATAACCGGCTAGGCATCAAGCAGCATCGGCGTGGAGGAACGGTAGAGATGGCGTGTCCTTGTCGTCTGGTGAGTCCTGGAGGGTGCTCCCTCGGTGGCCAAGATGGCGTCGGGGGGGGACTAGGCCGGTGTGGCTCGGGCCAGAGTTGGGGCCCGGGGCCTGCGGATGCGGTCGGTCGGGGATTGTCGGTGGCTGGATACGGCCTGGAGGCGGGCTAGGATTTCAGGTCCTTTGGTGGCGGTAAGGTGGGACAGGAATTGTTGATTGAAGCGGTGGATCTTCCGGAGGATGTAGTGTAGTTGGGGTCCGTTGCAGGTCTGGGTGAGTGAGGCCCGAAGTTTCGGGGAGAGTCAATGCGAGGTCCTGCTGGTGTCGGCGCATTGCATAACCAGGGTGGATCTTAGTGCCGGTTGGAGAATTGTACACGGGCGGCAGATGGTCCCGTCAGGTACCGATAGTCCGGGCTGGGATCGAACTGGGACGCAGGGAATTGGAGCTGGAATCCACGGGGTATGAGATGGAGCGCTAGGCAAGCCCCGAAGGAAGCAGATGTACCATTATATTATGGCTGTGGTATCGAGTCTGGGTGAGGATGTGGTCGTAGAGTTGGAGGGAAGGTGGTATCACAGAGGGGGAGCAGTTAGAGAGGAGTTGTGAAACTGTCTCCCGTAGGGAGGAGGAGAACTTCTTCAAAGTAGGCATACCTTGAGGAGATGTCGCAGTGGAGTAGGACAAAGTTTTAAAGAAGGAATGCAGATGCTGGAGAATCGAGGGTACACACAAAAGCTGGAGAAACTCAGCGGGTGCAGCTCAGCATCTAAGGAGCGAAGGAGATGTAGGCGACGTTTCGGGTCGAGACTTCTTCAGATGGTCAGGGATCAGGGAAACGAGAGATATAGATGGTGATGTGGAGAGATAAGGAACAATGAGTGAAAGATATGCAAAAAAGTATCGGTGCTAAAGGAGTGAATTTGGGAGTCGATCACCAGGTGAAATCAGAGTGAAACTCCTGTAATCCACTTTCCCGCTGTTTGGAAATCCTGACGCTTTGTTACTGGGCCTGATCCTTGCGCTCTCTTAGAACACAGGGGCTCCTGTTCTTGCCTCCCTCTGACACACCAGGGAAAAAGTGAAAAACCCATGTGTCAGCACCTTTGCTATTTCCAGATATTTAATCCAGATATGCAGGCACACTGTGCAAGAACATTGTAACACCCATTAACACCCATCTCTCTTGCAGAAGCTGGAAGTAACTGGATTAGCCTACACAGGGAGCTGCGACTGAGCTCACAGGCCCCATCACCTGGAGAATAAGGTGCAGTACATCAGGGATTCAAGTGCCACAGACCAATTGTCGACGAGGATAACAGATCTGTATATACCTTCCTCTCATGTTCCTCTCCCCACTGTCTCTCCTGCATTCCGAGGTTTTAGGTTTTTGTTAATTTTTGTTTTAATTTTTGAGATATAGTATAGACACAGGCCTTCCAGCCCACAAAGTCCACGCCGACCATTGGTCATCCATACATACTAGTTCTAAGTTATCCCACTTTATTATTAATTCCCTAAACACTTGAGGCAATTTTACAGAGGCTAATTAACCTAAAAACCAGCACGTCTTTGGAAACCGGAGCACCCTTCTTTAGGCTGTGAAAGAAGATAAGAGCCTATGGTACCAGAGGGAAGATACTAGCATGGATAGAAGTTTAGCTGAATGGTGAAAGGCAGAGTGGTAATAAATAAAACCTTTTCTGGTTGGCTGTCACTGACTAGTCGGTGTTTGGGCTGCTACTCTTCACGTTGTATATCAATGATTTGAATGAGGGAATTGTAGGCTTTGTGGCCAAGTTTGCGGATGATCCAAAGATAGGTGTAGGGGCAGGTGGTGTAGAGGAAATAAGGAGTCTGCAGAAGGACTTGGACAGGTTGGGAAAATGGGCAAAGAAGTGACATATAAAATACTGTGTAGCAAAGTGTGGAGTCATGCAGTTTGGTAGTTGAAATAAATAATTGTTGAAATAACTATTTTCTAAATGGGGAGAGGTTCGGATATTGGAAATGCAAAGGGACTTGGGAGTGCTGGTGCAGGATTTTCAAAAGGTTAATTTGCAAGTTGAATTGGTAGTAAGGAAGGCAAATGTAAAGTTAACATTTATTTTGAGAGGACTAGAGTAAAAACAGGGATGTAATGCTCAAGTTCAAGCTCATGTGAGCTTATTGTCATGTGTCCCTGATAGGGCAATGAAATTCTTGCTTTGCTTCAGCAGTGCTGAATAATGCTGAGGCATTATGCGGCACTAGCCAGACCGTATTTGGAGCATTGTGCGCAGTTTAGGGCCCCTTATCTGAGGAGGGATGTGCTGGTGGTGGAGAGTGCCCAGAGAAGGTTTACGAGAATGATAACAGGAATTATTGCTTTAACGTATGATGAGTGTTTGACAGCACAGGGCTTGTACTCGCTGGAGTTTAGAAGGATGAGGGTCCCCTCATTGAAACTTACCGAATAGTGAAACGCCTGGATTGAGTGAATGTGGAGAGGATGTTTCCACGATTGGGAGAGTCTCGGACCAGAGGTCACAGTCTCGGAATAAAATAATGTTTCTTTAGAAAGGAGATGAGGAAGTATTTCTTTAGTCAAAGGGCGATAAATCCGTGGAATTCATTGCCACAGACAGCTGTAGAAGCCAAGACATTGGGTATTTTTAAAGTGAAGATTGATCGATTCTTGATTAGTTAAGGGGTTAACTCAGTTAATTGGTGAAAGATGTGAGATCATGCAACGTACTGATACGGAATCCAGCAATGCCAATGAGGGTCCAACCTTACACAGGAAAACCTGACGTTGCTGTTCTGAAATCATTACTCTTTACACAACATTCACAAATAATAAAAGGGTGCCCCTCAATGTTATTTTAATTTCAAAAAAGATTGGAGCATGTGTTTGGCCTTTGTATTTCCCTCCTCACTTACTCATCAACATATGCATCACCAGAATCACTTTACATAATATATCTGCTGCCCTCCCATCAGTCATTAATGTAGATTATAAACAGCTGATTGTAAACTGATCTAGTTATAGTTTAACGGCCTGAAAAATGACTGAAAATTAATCCTGTCTGTTTTCTGTCAGTAAACCAATCTTCCATCCATCCTAATATATTACTCTCAATACCACTGCTCTTACCATCCACATTGTGCCAATCCAATGCGCTTTAAAAATTAATTTAATTACATCCACATGACAACATGGTTTACAAAATTTGTCAAAGATAACATTCCTTTCATAACACCGTTGTCTTTGCCTGATATTATACATTTATCGTTGCCATCCTGTTACAGTACATACAGTTCTGTTACCATCCTTAAAAAATGATTCCAGAATTTCCCAACAATGGATGTTAGACTATCAGAGAAGAATAAAATTTAAGCAACATTAGGTGATATTAAAATATTTAAGAAAGAACATTTATAAAGAAAATTCCAGTTTGAGCCCTGCACTCTGTTGACAGCGAGGAAAATCAGCGATGCACGGGGTTCTAGAACTGGAGGAATAGAGAGATCTTCAACTGTTATAGGCTAGGAAGTTTGTGGAGATAAAGTTCAAGTATTGGAAGGATTTGATAACAAGAGTGAACATTTTAACTGAAAATGCTTGTAGGTTAGTGATCACATGAATTTATGTGAGTTAAGCTAAAGTCAGCAAGGTTTTGGATGAAAAAGATTAAGGTAAGAGAAAATTGCTGATTCATTATATAACAGCTCATAGTAATAGAAGAGAGAAATATTGATTGAAAATGTAGCTTGATGTTGCTGTTTCTTTAGCAGTGTACGTTGAACTCTTTTTAGTATGATCCACACATTCTCAGAATAGCTCAGAAATGCACGACAATTCTCTGCATCAACCCATGAACAAAGAACAGTATCTACTGTGCCAGATCACATATGGTCTGAGCTTTTATGGATGCTCTTACAATTTATCATGTGTTGGGCAACGGTGCACCTTTGTGTGCAAGATGCACTAAATCAATCCCGTTCTCAAATGAATCAGTGTTTAATGGGGCCTATGGCAGCTCAGAATGAGTTCCATCTACAGCTTCCTATATTTCTCACCGAAATCTTGCTTGGAAATTTCTTGCCTTGCTATTCAATGAGATTGTAGTGTGTTGAAGGGTGTAGGAAGTCTATTCATAGTTATAGTCCATGAAAACAGGCCCTTCGACCCAACTTGCCTACGCCAACTAACGCATCCCATCTATACTATTTCCACCTGCCCGCGATTGGCCCATAACACCTTTAAACATCCTATCCATTTACCTTTCCAAATATTTCATCAATGTTATGATAGTACCTGACTCAACTACCTCCTCCAGCTGCTCAATCCATACACCCACCACTCTTTGTATAAAAAAGTTACCCCTTAGGTTTCTATGAAATCATTCCCTTCTCACCTCAAACTTATGTTCTCTGGTTCACAATTTCCCTACTCTGGGCAAAAGACTCTGTGCATTTACCCTATCTATTCCTCTCATGTTTTTGTACACTTCAAAAGATCACCCCTACACCAAGGAAAGCAGCTTGTCCTAGCCTTTCAACATCTCCCTATAGCTCAAGCACTTGAGTCCAAGCAACATCCTGTAAATCTTCTCTGCACCCTTTCCAGCTTGACATCCATTAAACCAAGTCAAAGTCAAGAGTTTATTGTCATTGGGTTGTGTCAGATTGGAATCTTCCTGTTCAGTTCATGGTACCGTGGGCATGACCTCTGTATGGCCATTTGCCCTCCCTCCAGCACCAATCTGCACCAAGTTTTCCAAATGCAATACGAGTACTACACTGGATGAGCAGGCTGGAAATAGGGTTTTCAAATGTCTAAAATGGCTGGAGTAAGTTGGGGAGCAGCAGAAAACTGGTTAGAGGCAGATATTTGCGAGTGTGTCAGTGTCCACACCCAGAGACACAAGGGATACAAACAACTATAGGTTCGTGAGGAAGGCATTTTGGATGCTTGGCTCCATTGAACATGGCTTATAATTTACGACTGGGAAATCACGGTACTTAATAAAACATTGGTTAGACTATAGTTAGGAATATTGTGTGCAGTTGTGATCACTACAAACCACACTTGGATGAAATGTTAAGAATCTTGGAACCCATTCACGAGTGTTGAATTGAGCCATAGAGGGAGATGGCTGTGATAGTTAATGACCAGGGTAGTCACAGTCACATATCAGCCAGAGGTGGGGACTGAACAAACCCTTTCAAGTGATAGGTGGATACAGGCGATGGGGAACTGATTGGCAGATGAGAAATGTTGATTGAAGGAATGGATGTGGCAGAATCATCTGCCAATCAAACCCAGGCTTTGTCCTGCCCAAATTATTTTCCAGCTTTCAAGAACAATCATTCTGAAGGGTTCCAGTCCAAAACATCACCTATCCAGGTGGTCCAGAGATTCTGTCTGACCCGCTGAGGTACCCCAGCACTTTGTATTTTACTCTAATTCATTGATTTTCTTTAGAGGAAAACCTGCTGTCTTTATGTGTCTGGTAAGTATGTGACTCTAGACCTATCAGTGTGGTTGACTCTTACCTGTTTCCTGAAGGCTTTCAAAAGACATTTAGATTTCTACCTATACCGTACATAGATGTAATCAATTCAAACTCAAGTACAATATCGAGACCAAAGGGGAACATACAGAGTGCAGCACTTGGGGGTAAGAAATAAATATCAGCACAGCGAGCAGCATCAACACCCCATGAATGAAAATAAAAAGTCTCTCAGAGAACAAAATTCCATACTAGCTGAAATGTGACTTGGATTTATGTTTATTATTGTCACATGTACCAAGGTAGAATGAAAACCTTTGTTTTGCATGTTATACGAACATATCAGATATACCAAACATAGGTACAATCAATTCAAACTCAATATATAGAGGAAAGTGAAGATGCAGAGTGCAGAATATAGTTCTCAGCATTGTAACGCATCTGTTCCTACACAAAGTTCAATCTTCATTGGGGATGAATCAAACAGTCCCCAAGCCTATGGAAGGACCGTTCAGGTTTAATAATAGAAGGAAGGTGGGATAGATGATGATGGATTGACTGGCTGCTGCGGAGCCGCAGGCATCCTCTGCCGGGTGGGAGCGGAGCATCTCCGCTTGCCGTCTCTCACCGAGCTACAATGATCAAGGTCTGGGACAAACCGAGCAGCGCTGGGAGCGCAGAGCGAGTTTTTCACTGGGTCAGTGAGGCTGGTTGTTGGCCGCTCTTCCCGCGTCTGGATGCTCTCCCATCACAGCAGTTTCTGTGATTTCTCTCCGCACACTGTTCTCTTTCATTTCCAACATGAACATTTATGGTTACGAACAGTTCTCAGGAATAGAACCCTGTTATAACCAAGGGACTTCCTGTGATGCACTCTCTAGACATGCTGAATATAAAACATTAACCGTATTCTCGAGGTTCTTTTTAAATGTAAGTGCCAGAGTCCAAACACATTGGATGAAAAATATTTATTCCTGCACTGTCCTCTAATTCTGTTAGCAAGTTACCATATATATATATAAAAAGACAAAAGTCTGTAGAAGGGTCTCGATCCCAAACATCACCTATCCATGTACTCCAGAGAAGCTGCATGACCCAGAGTTACTCCAGCATCCGCAGTTCTCAGTTTCTATGTTCTATACCCCATATAAATATGTCCTTTATTTATTGACCTCTGTTAAGGAAAGTACGCTCTCCCTTCTCATTCAACTGAGGCCTCTCATATTTTATTCCACTGTGTAATCCTTCATAATTCATTGCAACTTGTGTTTCTTTCTTTGCCAATCTATTTGTACAGAAACCTATGTATGTTGCCAAGAAAGGGTAGAGGACTCAGGCTATGCCAGAAATGGCTGAACTTATCCCCTAAACAAAGATGTTATACAGGCATCAGGAGGGAGATTTCTCACTCTTTCAAAATCAAACTGCAGATGCTGGAAATCCGAAAGAAAGACAGAAACCTCTGTAATATGTCAGCAGTTGAAGCAGCCTCTATTGAGAAAGTGTCAACATTTTGGGTTGTTGACCCTTCATCAGAACTGGGAAAAAACAAAATGCAAGTTAGTTTTAAGTCAGAAAGTAAGTGGGGAAGGAGTGTGCAGGATAAAAGGGGATGCATATGATAGGATGAATATGCAGACAGATCATTGTCTTCATTAAGCCACTTTGGCTCATCCTGATTTCTCATTAACGCTGTTAGTGGGAACAGTGCATGTTATCCATTGTAATGGCCTGGCACTATTGAGGATCAGATTCTTATCGTGTGACAAAGCCTTTTCTCAATCTTACTGAAGAGCAGCTACCTGCGATATACAAGATCTCATAAGCAAACCTATTTTGGGGTGCGGTTTCTGAAAATCTACTAGCTTCTCAGCAGGGCTGAACATTAAGAAAGTAAGACAGGCCACTGCTGTCAAACACCTGTTTCCGCACTGTATCTCTAAAAAACTAAAGATTAACGTGAAACTTGTGGCAATTCCTTGTCACCGAGACAAAAATGCCTGAAAAAAGATTACCTCTGGGGATAGATATATCTATCTATAACTAAAACTCTTCGTGTGTGTGTGTGTGTGTGTCAGTGTCATCTGGACACAATCTGGTTAATTCCTACTTTATTCCAAATGCTAGGCCACAGCCTTCCCATTTTCACACATTCTACTCACAATTTTCCTGTCGAAGCGATAAACATCTTCCTGTCGCATTCCCACCTATATTTCCGAACCTTTTAATCGTTTAGTTTTAAAAACAGCCTGAAAACTCACCTATTTCGGGAAAAAAACCCCAATTGACGTCACAATGGACTCGCAAGACAGGACGGGACACTCGTTTTTTTTATACAAATACTTTTATTCAAAAAATAAACATAGTGTATTAACACAATCAAAGACTGCCTATGTTGACAGTTTACAAACGATCATCAAATTAATATAACGCCAACTTTATCAACAAAACACTCGACCTCCCACGGCAACCGACGTTCACGAAAGGCCTCCAAAGTCCCCGTGTCCGTGGAGAGGGAACACGCGGGCACGGATATAGGCCCAGAAAAGGGGCAGGTAGTCAACCCCAGTACTACCCGCGGATGCGACGCTCCGGGAGGACCACTCCAGTACTCGTGTGGCGGCTGCCGGCGTCCAACATCTGGTGGCAAGGGTGGTCCCCTGGGCCCTGGCTGGAGCCGAGCCTGGTGCTTGAGCTGGAGTGAGTGTCGGGGCTTGGGATGGGGCCGTGACCACCGACGCTCGACACCCGGTGACAAGGGTGGAGCCATGGGCCCTGGCTGGAGCCGAGCCTAATGCTTGAACTGGAGTGAGAGCCGAGCCCGGGGCTTGGGATAGGGCTGTGACCGGGGCTGAGAAAGAAGCCGCCGCTGGAACCAAGGACGAGCCTGGGTCCATGGTCAGGGACGAGCCCGCAGATGAAGTCGTAGCTTGCACTATAGCCCAGGCGGCGGCCGAGCTGACGGCTGGAGTCTACAGCCAGGGCCGGACTGAGTACGAGAACCAGGCTCTGGCGCTGCTCTACGATCTGGAGTGAGAGGAGGAGGATGAGGCAATTGAGGAGGAAGAAGATGGGTGGTAGATGGAGATGGGGGGGGGGGGGTGGAGGAGGGAGATGGGGAGGGGTGGAGGAGAGATGCCCCCTCCCTATCTACCCTCACTCCCACCCTCTCTACCCCGTCCCTCCCTCTCACTCTCTACCACCCTCTCTCTCTGCCCACTCCTTCTCTACCTCCCCCCTCTCTAACGCCCCTCCCTCTCTAGGGATTGAAGAGGAGGGAGTGCTGGGGGATGAGCCGCACATGCGCAGTTTGGGGCTATGCGTGAGTGGTGGAATCTTGCGTTGGGGGAGCAGATTGGTCTAATATTTAAAAATATATATATACACACACACATGTATAATATATATACACACACATATATATATAGACTGAACCAAGAGGGACCCGTTGGGTCCCGTCCCCTCAAGCTCAGTTATGGGGGTGGGGGTGGGGGCGGCCTGCGGCATCACACACTCTAATTCCCCCCTTGATATTATATTAATATTATTCATTCGCTCCTTTTCCCACCATCCCCGCCCTATCCACTCACGCATAGCCCCCAACTGCACAGGCACGGCCAGAGAGGGAGGGGGGACAGAGATGGAGGGGGGGGTAGAGAGGATGGGATAGAGGGGGAGGGGTACACACACACACACACAATAAATATATATATAATATATAAAACACACACACACACACACACATATATATATGTATATATGTGTGTGTGTGTGTGTGTGTGTGTGTGCGTGTGTGTGTGTGGATGTGGACCAATGTGTTACAGTTGAATGAATTCTGATTGGTTCAAGAATAATTGGGAATGCTACATTATATTTCTACCATCACCCTCTACTGGGTTAGAGAGGGTATAACTAACCAGAATCCTGTTTTCTTACTGTTAGCCAGTTTATTTTGGATGGGAGGCCTCAAATCTCTCCAATGTAACAGAATTTACAAATTATAAAGTCAGTGAAATTCACAGGATATTCATTCTACAGCCCCAGCTATTTTCAGTAATCCACTCACAACTCCCGCTTTGTCGCCCTGTCTACTGTGACAAATGATAAGAGTGTGAGAGATTGCAGCCCCTATTTAAATATCTGAAGGGGCTGCTACTCAAGTTTCAGCTGCAATTCAACCCCACGCTTTTGATCTTTGGTCACCCAGTATGGAGGGGGCAAGGTTGGTTGGGGAGGGCCAAGAAGGCCATTCACAGGTCCAGGCAGCAGGCAGTTAAGGCTTGTGCCGGGTCGACTGCCTGCCCATCTCTCAGGCTTACGTCCGTGCCCGCGTGTCCCTGGAGAGGGAACACGCGATGTCCACGAGGACTAGAAGCCTTCTGTGAACACCGGTCGTCATGGGGGGATTGAGTGCGGCATGGATAAGGATGACAACATAATTTGATGATTGATTAATTGATGTTTGCAAACTGAGCAGTTTTGATCTTTCCAGTAATTACTGGAACTGTGATTATTTGAATAAAACCTCCTTGTTAAGGGAAAAAAAACTGTGGGAAATGAACTGCTTTCCCAGGTTCAATTGGCAATTAAAGATAATTTTTATCTGCACTTTCTCTACAGCTATAACATGTGCAGCTCTGCACTCTGTTTCCTTTCACATTCTGCGCCATGCATGGTTTGAGTGTACTCATATATGGTTTACACATTCTCCCTAAGGTTGTAGAAACATAGAAAATAGGTGCAGGAGGAGGCCATTCAGCCCTTCTAGCCAGCACCGCCATTCAATATGGCTGATCGTCCGCTATCAATAACCCGTGCCTGCCTTCTCCCCATATCTCCACTAGCCCCTAAGCCCCTAGTTGTGAAGGTTTCCTCCTATATCCCAAAGATGTATGGGTTAATAGGCTGCTGTAAATTGCTCCTTGTGTGTAGAAGGGTGTTAGGAACTAAGGAAAGGGTCTCAACTCGAAGGTCAGTTATTTGCAGTAGTGATGCTCCCAGGTAATCCTGGTAAACTGATGAGCCTGGGGAAGACATGGTTGGCTTGTGCTATAAGCATCTCTGTGTTTCCATATTGCTTATTTCCTTCACAAGTGCTCACAAGGTCCTCTCTTGCCTACAGCTTTTGTCGAGTTTCAATCATATTCAAAATTTGGCAAGTATTTGTTAATATAGGCATACATCCTTGAGCAGGTTCAGTAGCGATGTCTAAAGTCCTTGAACATACATGACTATATTTCTCACAGTAACAAGCCTCTGCTGGTTAACAATTTAGTGTTAAGTGTCTGCTGGAATACCATGGGTAACCATCAGGCTCTTGAACCACCCTGTGCATCCCTAACCACAACCCTACCTCAGCACCAAACTATGATGGATTTAGTAGTAAGTAGCACTACGTATGTTGGCTTGCACTATTGTGGCCTTGTTTATTATGTTGTATAACTCAGAATAGTCATTTGCTGAATTTGCATTTAATGTGTAAAGCCACAGCAAGTAAGAATTTCATTGTTCCATCAGGAGTCTTGACGACTTTTATTCTTTGGGCCCAAAGACAGTGCAAACTGTCTAAAAGACAACCTGTTAAGGGGCCATATCCTTACTTTGTGCACATAATGTTACTGTAAATATGCAAACTATAACCAAAAAAAATGCTAATTTAAAATTAATCTTTTTAAGTGGGCGACATAATACACATCTGACGTGTATTTAGTGATGTACCGTATCGTTGAGGTGCTGATTCTGCAGGAATAACAAGGACAAATTTAGTTTACTTGTGTCAGGCCATTTAAGTCATGTATTGGACCTTTATTATTGTTATTGTTATGATTGGCTATCTATGTGGACGGGAGGGGTGTGGGAGGGGGTATGGGGGAGGGTGTCTGTGTGTGGGGGGTGAGGTGTGTGTGTGGGCAGAGGGTCGTGGGGGATGGGTGTGGGGGGGCGGGGGCTGTGAGGGAGGGGAGACGGGTTGTGTGGGCGGCGGGGTGTAGGGTGGGTGGGTGTGGAGAGGGTATATGTGGGCGGGGGGGAGGTTTTGTGGGGAGACGGGTGTGTGGGCAGGGGGGAGGGGAGTTGTGGGGAGAGAGGGATATGTGAGGGGGGGGGGGGGGGGGTGGGTGGGAGTGAGCTCAGAGAAAAGACGGGGAAGAGCCATGGGGGAGAGCAGGGCATCACGGAGGAGCCAGCAAGGGGGACCAGAGAGATAGTGGCTGGAATTGGCGGTGTGATGGGGACTCACAACGAGCGCTGGTTGTTCTCCTTCGCCGGGATCAGAGTCTCTCCTTTCTGTTTGGCGACATCGCCGACTCTGGGCTGGGTCTCATACGCTGGGCTGCTTGGGGCTGGGCTGGGCTGGACTGCTTGGGGCTGGACTGGGCTGGGCTGCTTCGGGTCCCTCCAAAAGTCCGGTTGGAAACCTCTGCTGGCCATCCTCAGCTCCAATAAAGACGCGATGGCGTAAGAAGGAGCGGACCGTCCCAGGAAGTGACAGAAGAGACTAATCCACGCGGCGCTGACTTGCAGAAGAGATCGATCTGCACATGCGTGGCTTTAAGATTTTTTAACCTCCCTAACTTTTACGACATTCAACCGATCGCAATCGCATCACAGGAGAACGGTGCGTGAACTGGCGAAAAATCGTGGCGCTATCGCAAACCATTTTTGCGCAAATAGAATGACCGCCAAACTGGAAGATAACAAGATCAGAATTTTAGTTATGTATAAATAGATTGGTACGCTCTTCCCATGTGCTGGTTTAGTTAAAACTTTCCAAACTGCAATTGATAGATCATGTTTCGTCAAGGGAATGGAGCAAAAGTAGGTAAGTAGGGGCGTAGATCTGACTGCAGTAATTGATAGAAGCTACAGGAAGGTTCATGGGAACCCTTTATTTTGTGATGCAAACAGGAAATTAAAAACAGAATGAAAGTACCATTTTGTGAACTTTCAAAAAATCATGTTTAAACGCGTCAATAAATTCACTGCCTTTGGACAAAGTGTGGTTATAGCGCAATTTGAAAACTTTATGCTTAAACGTGTACAGCTCCCAACTGGGAGGACCAGATGGTGCAAACTGTCTAAGACAACCTGTTGATGGGCCATATGTTTACTTTGTGCATATTAAAAACTGCAAACACAATTAAAAAATATGCCATCAAAGCTGACTTACACTAATTTAAAAATCAATCTTCCTATGCTGGTCAAATTTATAAACAGCTAACATATTAAGTAATACGTAGCGATCATTGGGGGAATGACATGGACAGCTTTGAAAGCAAATATGCAGCCAAGCAACACGAATGGAAAGATGCACATATTGTTGTTTTTCAAAAATGCGTTTCAAACTGGGATGAAGATTTAATTCAGCTTTGCACTGGCTGGTGCTGCTGTCAATCAGGGGTCCCCGCCGCCGGGCTGCCCCTCGCATCTCCTCTCTCGCCAAACCCACTCACTGAAGGAACTTTACTTTCCCCAACTTCACAAAAACGGAATTAGATCGTCTAGTTTAAACAAATACAGCACACACCGTGTCATTAGTAACTGGAAAAGAGCGCCGAGTGGGCGGGACTAGTGTGCACGGCCTGATCTAATTGGTGGCACTTCACACGGTCATTTATTCAGTCGTGGTTTGTTGAGAACGGGGAGAGGAGAAAGGAAAGAGTGTGGTTATCGTGTGTGTATATATATATGTATATGTGTGAGGAGATTTACCTGAGCCCCTGCTGTCGCTGCAGCCGCTGCTGCCGGGCGAGTGGACGGACGCCTCCGCGCGCCAACTGGGGCCCGACAGCCGTTGGGCGGGAGGCGGGACGTGGGAAGAAGCGCGGCGGCGATTGGGCGGCCAGCGGGTTTGAATGAGCAAGCGCAACGGCGATTGGCGGGACGTGGGCGCGCGCGGCGGCGGGGTGACGGTTATTGTTTGAGCGGAGAGTGGGCGCGAGGCGGCGGCGGGAGAGAGAGAGAGCGAGAGCGGACAGCAGCGGACATGGTGAGTGCTCCCGCCCGCCATCTCCCTCCCACAGATACCGCCGCTCCACCGCATCCACAACCCGCGCCTTCCTGCCGGCCGCCTCGGGGTTTTTTTTTTGGCGGGGCGCCTGAAGGAAGGCGCGCATTTGGCGGAGCAGCCCGCTGCTGCCGCCGCCGCTCCCCGGCCACACACAACCGCTGCTGGGGTTGGCGTCCGTGCACCGGTTGCCGCCGTTTGCTTCACGTCGCTGCCTTTATCTCCGGGCTTGGACTCGGCGGCGGCGCGGGGGGGATCTATTTAACCGGAACCGACCTCTCCCCCCGGGGCGTCAATTCCCCCGCGAGCGCGGGGTGTGTGGCATTGCCCCCGACAATGGGGAAGAGTTGGGGGTGAGGGTGGGATGCCCGGCGGGGTGGGGGTGAGGGAGGGATACCCGATGAGGAGAGGGGCCGAAGGGGCGTCTCCCCACCCCCAGGGCTTTCCCGGGTCCGGGGCTGAGTGACAGCTGAGTGGCGGGAAACTCTGTCCTGCCCCGGCCGGCCCCGCAGCTCCAGAGAGCGGGCTGTGCAGAACTGCAGCCTAACTTTAGCAACTCGCCCCGAGTTTGGGGTGGGCATTTAGCCATGCCAGTCTCGCTTTGTAGTTAAAAAAGTATTTACTACAATTGCCGTGAACGTCTTAAGTAATTTATAGAATATTGGTAATAATTAAGTCGTAGCGCAATCTCAATGTTTACACGGATTCAATAGAGATGTTATTTTGGTTTCAGTGAGATTAAAATGTGTGTTGCAGAGTGTTCGACTGTTTTGCCCATAAATTGTACTGCCATATGTTTCATGTTTTTGAGATTAATAAACCAGACGTCATAAATTAGAATTTAAATATCAGTGGTAACTTGTGGCAATGGATGGCAACCTGCAACTTTAGGTATATCACTCAAGGGATTACTATGAGAAGATAAATTGCTTTTACTTGTCAATGTTTGTGGATTGTTCCAGGCCACATTGAATTGTAGAACTGATGCTTATTGGTTAGATCATTATTGGTGATGAATTTAAGCAGCTGAATTAAATGGTCCCATTTCCAGGCTTGCTGCTGTGCACTTGGGAGTATGAGGCTGACATTGGCTCATGATGGGGTGCGAGTCTGGATTAATGCTAAATGATTTGTTAAGAGCAACAACAACAATACATTTAGTTGGCTTTATTTATCTGGATTTACTGGCAGAATACTCTTAAAACAAAAGTTAATCCAGTATTAAACAGTCTAGAATGGAACAAATGTTACTAGTTGGAAATGTTTTGTGGCATCTTTAGTGATCAACAGGCAACCCAGAACAAATGTGTGACAATATCATGAGTTTGTGCTTTTATTCAACATTTGACATCTTATTGTTTGCAACCCATACATGATGAGATTGTTAGTTAACGTTTGAGGCTAAGGATTTTTTCAATGGGAAATCTTGCACATTTTTTAATCTTGGTGTCTCTTAACAATATGTAGGCTAAAGTACTTGAAACTATAGTCATTGTTATAATGCAAAACATAGAATTCAGAATATTTTGAGCAAGGAATTAATTTTTAACCAAAACTACACCCAAAATTTGGGTGAAAGTGCATCTTGTAATGTGGATCAAATGCAATTAGTTACAATAATTTCAAGAATGAATTAAATACAAACTTGAGAAAAGTTTGTATATGTATTTCTTAAATACATAATTTGGGAGACCAAGGCACATGTATCATATGTGCCTGGTCTCCCAAATTGTGAATTGTACATTAACAGTGACTACATATCTTGAATTCAGTTGAAAAAAAATCATTTTCATGCTCTCTCCCTTTGCTGAACTACTTGTTCAGTCTAATAAAGGTTTAGTTGGGGCTGCACAATATTGCATGAAATGCTTTCCAGTTTGGTTTCTTGGTACTGCTTTAGTTAGAAGTGTTCAATTTCCACGTGATGTCACAAGTGATAATTTAAATGTTCCTCTCTCAAACTCTTCATAATGTCTCAACTTAAATTCACCAGTTCTATTTAAATATCATTAAATCGGCATGTTCTTAATTTCAGCATATACAACTTCATGGTTCTAGGGGACATTATCATGAAACAATGTATTTGATAAATAAGTACAAGAGGAAATCTCCATTCACTATTAACTGCCACAAACATTTTGGTACATCTTCCCCTCTTTCTTTGACAGGCTGGCGGGAAAGCTGGGAAGGATTCGGGAAAGGCTAAAGCTAAAGCAGTTTCCCGCTCTCAACGAGCAGGATTACAGGTATGCCTTTTTGTTAAAAATTGGATATAACAAAATAGCTTTTCAGAACTGTGTACATATCCAAATAATTTAGTTGTTACATATAGTAAGAGAAAAATGTTGTGTCCTATGAGGCTTTGTTTTGAAATCGTTAGTGAACAGCCCTAGGAGCAGCTGAAGATAATTTGGGCTGTTTTCTGAGGAACTTGCAACAGTTCCTGGACTGCAATGATTGGCCTCCTACAAATAACTACTCGGTGTGTCAGGTACTACACCAGTCACTCTGGTTTCCTTCTCTCTGTTTTGCAAAGCCTCTGATGCTGTGTTATTTACCACGGGCTGTTTTTGTACCCCAGTCCACATCAGGATGGAATGTGCTAAGATGCTGAGAAAATGATAATAGACAGGGCAATGTTAACATAGATTTATGTGAAGGATGCATTTCATTTTGTGGTTGTAACCAGCAGAAATAAAGGTGGCCCATTGGATGTGATATGTTTTAACTTTTCAGAAGAGCTCTAAGATGTCCCTCGTAAGTTATTAAAATTAGACCACATGGGAATAGGACATTGTATTGGTTTGGAGTGAGGATTGTTAACAGACAGGAAAACTTTTTTTGAGGATGGGAGTCTAACTAATTGGGTGTTACAAAGATTAGATCTTAAGCTGCAGATATTGAGTGATTTTGGACGCCAAATATGCCACAATACAAGCTTGCTGCTGATGTGTGGGAGTTATGACACAGAGGCTGCAATTGGATATAGACAAGCTTGGTTAATGGACAAGGATGTGGCTGATGGAATTATAAGGAGAGAAAAATGTGAATGGAGAAAGGTGGGTTGTGGATTTACCATCTTAGATATATTTTGTGTTCATTTTCATTCTAAAAAGACAAACTTATTCTAAATATTTATTCTTTAGGACTGGACACTACTGGTAAGGCCACATTTATTGTGCTTGAGCCAAGTCTTGTGCTCATCTATGTCAGAGGCATTTGAGAATTGCATATAAACTAGACCTGGGAAGGTCAACAAATTTCTTCCCATAAAGGGTATTGATATTCCTGTAATAGTAATACTTCGGCCCAAATTCTTCTTTGTGACTGCTCCAGCTGGCTGCTCAATGTTAGTTGAATGATTTTCTGGAATTTGCAACCTAGAAGGAAGGAGATTAAAAAAAAAGTTCATTAACTGGTTTGGGTTAAATATGCTTGCATGTAGTATATATTTATGCTATAGACCCAATACTAAATGTATTAGATTGGTATTCACTTCAGATATGCTTAATGCTTTTGATATATCCTTCTACATGCCCCATGAGTTTGTGAAGAATCCTCTGATATCTTAAGAAACCTTAACGTCTGAAGAAGGATCTCGACCTGAAACATCACCCATTCCATCTATTCAGAGATGCTGCCTGTCCCGCTGAGTTACTCCAGCATTTTGTGTGTATCTGAGTTCCTTCCTACACCTTTGATTTCTTGTTGAGCTTGTGAGCTTCTAGATCAGTCCTCTATTTGTTTGGTTTACCACAATTGGTGCCACTATGCAATGTAGAATATCCTCATTGTGGGGCAGGAGCATCATCACAATGTATTTTTAGGCAGTTCCTTGCAATTGAGGATGACTGAATTAGTTTTGAAAGTAAGGCAGCTATGAGGCCAACGTGGGAACTGCAGACTCTTCTTCAGATGGGGCCTTGTGTTCAGTAGTTTATGAAAGGTGCAATTTGTGCTTATGCTGGACTGTCGCTTGTGCATAATTTTCAGCCCCAACCTGAATACTCTTCCTCTTTGAGGGATTATGGCCCAGAGATTCCCAAGTGTTGATACGGATTTTGAGCTTTGAGCACATTTTTGAATTTTGTCTGCCTGGTAATCTCCCATAACAGCTTGGGTATTGTCTCTTTAAGGAGTAGCAGAAATGTGATTAGCCCAGTGTAGCTAACCTAGACTAGCTGGGAATCTGGTCTGATTCTTCCAGTGATCTTGGAAAATTTGGTAGAGACAGTCGTGGATTTGTTTTTGTCGTGCATTGAGATGCCTGCCGTCCAGTTCTCAGAAATTAGGGTCATGATTCATGCTGCCCAGTAGATTGTTTTGTCTAGTTGAAGTTTTGATCTTCAAATGCCCTTTTCCTCATTGACCTAAGGCAATGTTGTGTGCCTTTGCTGAGCAGTGGTTCCCAAGAAGTGGGTTGTGCTTTCCAAGATTTAAAAGTGGACCTTCAGAGATGGAAGGCAGTGTTTTGTATCAGTGTTTTATTATCTGAATGGTGTCGGATTAGGAAAATGGGAGATGCAATGAAACCTGGGTGTCATGGTATACCAGTCATTGAAAGTAGGCATGCAGGTGCAGCAGGCAGTGAAGAAAGCGAATGGTATTTTAGCATTCATAGCAAAAGGATTTGAGTATAGGAGCAGGGAGGTTGTACATGGTCTTGGTGAGACCACACCTGGGTGTATGACGTTCTTGCCATAGAGGGAGTAGAGAGAAGGTTCACCAGACTGATTCCTGGTATGGCAGGACTTTCATATGAAGAAAGACTGGATAGACTCGACTTGTACTTGCTGGAATTTAGACGATTGAGGGGGGATCTAATAGAAACTTACAAAATTCTTAAGGGGTTGGACAGGCTTGGAAATTCTGCCTCCACGTGTGAAGCACAAACATACTGATCATCTGCATATTGCAGTTTGCATTGAGGTTCTAGTAACCTTGGATCTGGGGCACAGTTGCTATAGGCTGAACTATTTCTCACCCGCTCTGATTGTTAGCTCAATTCTTGCAAAAAGGTTCATTACAATCCTGGAGTTTTGGGAAAGGCGCTAGAGAGGTTGGCAGAACTCCTTGGTTTACTTTCTGAAGGTTCTGCGAATCCTCCAGGAAGCAGCGGATAAATTAAGTAAGCTAAATTACACAGCATTGAAAGGCGTCATCTATTGTCAATTTGAATTGTAACATCTCGCCTTGGTCCGTGCATTTTCAAATAATTTTGTCAGTCTTCTGTTCAGTAATGATAATTGTGGATCAGATATCCTGGTATGGACTAAAAGGATAATACAAATAAGCTTGTTTTCAGAAACAGCTTCATAAACTTTCGGGGGGTTCTTTAAACCAGGGGTCAGCGATCTACGGCCGAATGCGGCCTGTGACCCAAAATCATCCAGCCCGCAGCCGTATTTTCTCCCCCCCCCCCCCCCCATATTTGTGTGGGCCCGTTGACGTCCCTCATCCCCGAGACTGCGGTGACGCAAGGTAGTCTGCGTTGGCGGAGCGCCGAGCTCTGGCTGTACCACATCCTGTGCAAAGCCACCGACATGGCCACGTACCTTCTATGTCTGGGCTTCACTGTCGGGATCGGAGGTAGACAAAGCAGGTGAGGCAGCATTTATGGAGTGAAGGTTGAGGCCCTTTTCTTCAGAAGCAGCTGATGCGTTGCCCTGAGACCAGTCTGAAGAAGGGTCTCGACCTGAAACATCGCCTATTCCTTCGCTCCATAGATGCTGTCTCATCCGCTGAGTTTCTCCAGCTTTTATGTCTACCTTATGCTGATTTTTTTCCACCATCAGTTTATTTGTTAAACACACTGTCGGGACCGGGGTTGTCAATAGGCCGGGGACGAGTGAGTATGAATATTTGAGCCACCTCCTTCAGGACAGAGCCAAGGCAATGGTCCGTAGGTGCGTCATGTTCGTGAGCGCCCGTAACCATCTTTGCCCATAACTAGGGGCCAGTGCTCTGGGTGGTGTCCCCGAAGGGGCCTATGACTTGATGCCTGCCATCCGGGGCAGGATGCATGTGTACATGTGATAGATGTAGCTCGCCACCCGCTCACAGGCATGCGTCCCGGCCCCTATGCAGAACAAGGTTACCGACCCCTGCTTTAAACAATTTGGGTGAGGTTTAATTTTGTTGAATTGCTAGTTTAATTTAGAATTATTAAGCCTTCCTGTTTTTTACATGGCTACAAGATTATTGTTATTTCTAAGTGGTTAAAAAAAATCCAAATGCACAATAAGATTTCTGAAAAGTTTTTTAAAATGTTAATTTGTACTAGAAGGCAGACTGCTTTAATATCTGTAGGAGAGAACTGCAGATGCTGTTTTAAATCTATCTATTTTACTTCTTCGGACTGCAGAAGGGTCTCGACCCAAAATGTCACCACTTCCTTCTCTCCAAAGATGCTGCCTATTCTCCTGAGTTACTCCAGCATTAAAGCTCCTGCTTTAATATCCCTTCTATGTGCAGCAGGATATGTTGGAAACTTTCACCACTAATTTTTCCCCCAATATTTTAGTGAGTTACATTGAATCTCCTAGCTTCTGGTTATAACGGGTTTACTGTCTTTTGCCCTTAAAAACTCTCAGTAGGATATCCAGTTTTAAACAGGTTAATGTTGGGAAATCCTAGTGTAAGGGTTTGAATCCTTCAGGAGCAAGACTGGGTAATACATTCACTTCAAGCATGACTGATCTGTCACCCCTTTCTAATAATCTCCCTTTCTCTATAATGGACAAAATGATTTTTCTTAAACTTTAGTTGACATAAGGGAAGAATTTTATAATTATAGAATTGAAGCATACAGTACAGGAGGGTCATGCATCTCAATTGTGTTAAAGAAGGAACTGCAGATGCTGGAAAATCGAGGGCACACAAAAGGCTGGAGAAACTCAGTGGGTGCAGCAGCATCTAAAGAGCGAAGGAGATAGGCAATGTTTCGGGCCGAAACCCTTCTACAGATCTCAATTGTGTGTTGAAGTCATCCCATCCGTTCTTTCTCGGCTGTCCTTCAAAACTTTATTTTGTCAGTTCCTTTGGAAGTTGCAGTCAAATTTATTTCCACCAATCTTTCTGCAGTACATTCTAGATCGTGATTTGGGTTCTTATTTTCTACCTTTTCGCTGATTATTTTAAAACGTGACCTTTGTCCTAAATGGAAGCTGTTTCTCCCTGTGTGCTTTATCAAGATTCCTAAATTTTGTACAGTGCCTTTTAATCTTCTCAAAGGAGAATTCCAGCTTTATGACTGGTTCCTCATGATTTCATCACTCTTTAGGATCATATGATACGCTAGAACTTTATTTATCCCAGGAAGGAAATTGATCTGCCAACAATCATGAAACACAAAATACATGAAACATAAAATTAGAGTGAGTAGACGTGATTGGGATGTGTAAAGATTGTGGGGGGGGGTCAGTCTACCCCATGACAGAAGGGGGAGAGGTTGTACAGTTTGATAGCCACGGGGAAGAAAGATCTCCTGTGGCGTCCTGTACTACATCTTGGTGGGACCAGTCTGTTGCTGAAGGTGTGTCATGGAGGGGGTGAGCTGTATTGTCCAGGGTGCTCCTCAAACTGCAGAGCATCCTCCCCTCCAAGACCACCTCCCACAAATCAAACTCGGACCCCAGGACGGAGCCACCTTTCTTGATGAGTTTGTCAATCTTATTGGTGTCCACGGCCTTCGCCCTGCTGCCCTAGCACACCACAGCGAAGAAGGTGGCACTAGTTGCAACTGATTGGTAGAACATATGCAGCACCTTCTTGCCATCATTCCTAGCAGTTGTTGGGGATTGGGGGGGATATAGGCCAGCTGAGAGCAAGCAAGTATTTTTTCCCTGCGACAGTAAAAGGGATTTTACACAGAAGAATGTCTATTATATGGTTGTGTTAAACTAACAAATACCATTTATTTTATTTTTTTTTTTAAATGCCCGTTTTTGGACTGCTCAAAGCTATAAATGGGACATTTCTTTGTCGTCAGCTTATGTTTGAATTTTCATTGCATTTTGAACTTTGGTTTGAGTGATTAACTTTAAATGGAAGGTAGCATAAGAAAAATGAAATTCAGCAGTGAAGTCTACAGTCTATTACTGTAGCACGAGTTATCTCCAGGAGAGAAACTTGACATGAGATTTAAGCCAGGTAGCCAGAGATAAATGGTTAAATTTAGAAGCTTTTTCAAGGGAAAGGCATGGATCTCATAACTAATATGCTCTTTGAACATTTTCTATATTTTAACAGGACTGGAGGAGTATGAATGTATAAAGTAACAATATTAGCTTACCAATAGGATTCTTGTTTTTTTTGGTCCTTGTTGACAGTTGTCGCTTGGTATTTTTTCTTCAAGTTTCCTGTAGGTCGTATTCATAGGCATTTGAAGACTCGTACTACCAGCCATGGACGGGTGGGTGCTACAGCTGCCGTGTACAGTGCAGCAATCTTGGAGTATCTCACTGCTGAGGTAGGCCATGTGATAAGTGTTTCATTGCATAAATATTTTTGTATTAGGATAAGTATGTATAAAGTCTGGTTCACTCATTTTTATCTGGATGTTTTTATCTATCTTGATCTAAACTGCTCCATGTGATTTTTTTTGTTGATTTTTTTCTCAAACTTAGATTTCGATAGCATTATGCAAAGATCATTTAAGTGGTTTTTCATTGAGGATGACCAAGACCGGGGAGAAATAGATGAGCAAAAAACTGGAGATAGTCAATGGGTCAGGCAGCATCTGGGAAAGATAATTTTTGATGCTTTTGGTTGATGACAGTTCATCAGAGTTAGCAAAAATGGATGCAGGGGAATCACAGGCTATACAAGAGAGGTTTTTTATGAACCCAGATATATATATATATGTGTGTGTGTGTGTATGTATATGTGTGTGTATATATATGTATATGTGTGTGTATATATATGTGTATGTGTATATATGTGTATATATATGTGTGTGTATATATATATGTATATATGTGTGTATATATATGTATATGTGTATGTGTATATATGTGTATATATATATCAGTCTTCTAAATTAGAAACATATATATATGTGTGTGTGTATATATATGTGTATGTGGTTTTGGGGGGTATGGGCCAGGCACAGGCAGGTGGGTCTGGTGTAGATGGGGCATAGTGGTCGGTGTGGTCGTGTTGGGCCAAACAGTCTGTTTCCACGCTGTATGACTAAAGGATCTGAATGGAGAATTCCATGGAGACTGAAAGCAAAATAGTTTGTGCACAGATGCAGCTTTGATATGAGGCTAGAAAAGATTTGGAAACAAATGATTCACTGTGGCATGGAGAGAGTGGAATTTGAGGAGATTGTGTACCTGGTGGTGGTTTTTTTCTTTCCACTCCAGCCCTTCCAAAAACGGAAAATTTCACAATGTTGGACTGTTTTAACATATTCACTGTAACATTTAACAAAGAGCTGAAAATTGTTTAATTTGTATCTTCAAAAGTTAGATAGAATTTTGTTGATATTATCCAGGTGTTGGAGTTGGCAGGAAATGCATCGAAGGATCTGAAAGTAAAGCGCATTACGCCACGTCACTTGCAGTTGGCCATCCGAGGTGATGAAGAGCTGGATTCACTGATCAAGGCAACCATTGCTGGTGGTGGTATGTATTGATGCAATGGTCATTGTTCTTCATGCAAGCAACTGTTTGTCAGAATAAGATTGGGAAGGACATTTGATTTGCATAAATCATTGCCTCCTAGATTAATTGTATAGTTTGTAAGTATAAATGAATGTTAAAAGCTGCTAGTACAATTTGATGGCAGGAGCTTAATGGCTGCTTGCCAACAGACAAGGGTACGTGCTTTTAAGATCTGTAAGTTTTGTTGGGAGAATTGACATGGTGGTGCACACTGCATACTTTGAAGCCATTACCTGATTCTTAACCTTTGCATTGTATTAGATAAGCTATTAGTTATGCTGTTTATTTTAAGATATTGTATGCAGTGTTGGAATTATTAGGGTTGGTGTTGGTGATTTTTTGAATCCATTGCTAAATGTGGTTTCATGTTGATCAAATGGAGGAATATTATTTAAAAAGCATTTCTGCACTTAAGAGGCCCTTATTATATACTCTTTAAAGTAACATAGAAACATAGAAAATAGGTGCAGGAGTAGGTCATCCGGCCCTTCGAGCCTGCACCGCCATTCAATATGATCATGGCTGATCATCCAACTCGGTATCCTGTACCTGCCTTCTCTCCATACCCCCTGATCCATTTACCCACGAGGGCCACATCTAACTCCCTCTTAAATATAGCCAATGAACTGGCCTCAACTTGCAGAGAATTCCATAGATTCACCACTCTGTGTGAAAAATGTTTTTCTCATCTCGGTCCTAAAAGACTTCCCCCTTATCCTTAAACTGTGACCCCTTGTTCTGGACCTCAACATCGGGAACAATCTTCCTGCATCTAGCGTATCCAACCCCTTAAGAATTTTGTAAGTTTCTATAAGATCCCCCATCAGTCTTCTAAATTAGAAACATAGAAAATAGGTGCAGGAGGAGGCCCTTCGAGCCAGCACCGCCATTCATTGTGATCATGGCTGATCGTCTGCTATCAATAACCCGTGCCTGCCTTCTCCCCATATCCCTTGACTCCACTAGCCCCTAGAGATCTATCCAGCTCTCTCTTAAATTATAGCAAGTACAAGCCAAGTCTATCCAGTCTTTCCTGATATGAAAGTCCTGACATCCCAGGAATCAGTCTGGTGAAGTAGATGCCCTATTGCTCTTGAACTGGCCTCCAATGTGAATTCAGCTTTTGGTTTTCATACAGCTCCAAGTGAGGTGCCTGGCATCCTTCAACTGGAAGCTTTGACGCTTATGCATACAAGCAGCGTGCCATGCTCTTTTGGATAGATCCTATTTAGAGCATATCTCATCTACTGGATATTGTTCAATTGAAGTTTTGGGGGTTAGAAAAGGTATTAGAAATTTGAAGTGCCAGGTTTTATCTTGGTGCTGAATGAACAAAGTTGTATCATTAGATCAACTTGATTGATTGTAGCAGTTGAAAGACTCCTCTGATTACAGCTCATTCACAGGACATGAAAATTATTGGTGTGGTCAGTTGATTGCCAATTCCTAGCTGTTGCTGAACTGAAATAGTCAAGCCAATCTTGTCATGTGCACAAGCATGTTGAGGTACAACGGAATTACTTGCAGCAGCAACCTCATAAGCACTCAATCTCGGGCTACGCATAAAAAAAGAACTTGTAAATAAGTATCACGCATTCTACCTGTCAATGAAAAGATGACTGCAAGAAAACAAGAAATTAGTGCAGTTGTTAGAGTAGCTAAGACAAAAAACATTAGTGGATTGTGTCACGTAGGCTAGCCTGTGTTTTTTAATGGTCAACATTGCATGTAGAAATATAGAAAATAGGTGCAGGAGTAGGCCATTTGGCCCTTCGAGCCTGCACCACCATTCAATATGATCATGGCTGATCATCCAACTCGGTATCCTGTACCTGCTTTCTCTCCATACCCCCTGATCCATTTACCCACAAGGGCCACATCTAACTCCCTCTTAAATATAGCCAATGAACTGGCCTCAACTACCTTCTTTGGCAGAGAATTCCATAGATTCACCACTCTGTGTGAAAAATGTTTTTCTCATCTCGGTCCTAAAAGACTTCCCCCTTATCCTTAAACTGTGACCCCTTTCTGGACTTCCCCAATATCGGGAACAATCTTCCGTGTTCTAGCCTGTCCAACCCCTTAAGAATTTTGTACGTACGGGTCACAGCTTAAGGATAAGGGGGAAATCCTTTAAGACTGAGATGAGGAGGACTTTTTTTCTCACAGAGTGGTGAGTCCCAGGAACTCTCTGCCACAGAGGGTAGTTGAGGCCAGTTCATTGGCTATATATAAGAGGGAGTTAGATGTGGCTAAGGGGATCAGAGGGTATGGAGAGAAGGCAGGTACGGGATACTGAGTTGGATGATCAGCCATGATCATATTGAATGGCGGTGCAGGCTCGAAGGACCAAATGGCCTACTCCTGCACCTAATTTCTATGTTTCTATAAGATCCTGTACATGTAGATTTGTAGGTGATGCCAAATATTGGCGGTATAGTTGTTAGTGTGGAAAGATATTTAAGTCTACAGCAGGATCTAGATCAGTTGGGAAGTTGTGGCAAGGAAAGGCAAATAGAATTTAACTCTGACAAGTATGAGGTGATACACTTTAGTATGTCAAACCAGACCAGGCATTGTACAATAAAAGGTAAAACCCTGGAGTGGTTTCCAATAGATTTGAGAGTACAGGTACATGGTTCTCTGAAAGTTATGATTCGGGTGGGCAGGAAGGTGAATAAGGTTAGACACACTTTTTATAGGTAAGGATAATGTGTGCAAACATTGGGATATCATGATACAGCTGTACAAGATGTTGGTGTGACCACACTGGAATACTGTGTACGGTTTTCATTACTTGGTTACAAGAAGGATGTCATTAAGTTGGAAAGGGTGCAAAGGGACATTAACCAGGGTGTTAATCTGAACTTGTGCTAGAGTTTTAGGGATAGACTGGAACTTGTTTGTTGACCCATAGGAGCCTATGGGGTGATCTTATTGAAGTATGCAAGATTATGAGGGAGCTTAATGATAAAGCAAACGCTGGCTTTCCCCAGAGCAGAAGATTCTAAAACTGGGAATAGGCGAGGGGAGGGATTAAAGAGAACCTTGGGAGTCAGAAGGTAGTCTGAAGGTAGAACTCAGAAGGTAGTCAGAATCTGGAATAAACTCCCCGATTAAGCTATTGAAGCAGATACAATTACAACTTTCAAAAGAGGTTTGGATATAGGGATAGGAAGGGTTTAGAGGGATGTTGGCCAAATGCAGTCAAATGGGCCAAGCTGGTTGTTGGAGAGAGGTTCGGAAAAACGTCATGCTTACTGATTTGTCCCTATAACGAGGACAAAATTAAGCAATTCCAGGAACCCTTCGAATCAAGTAGTCCCATTTTTGTATGTCATAGTACTGTAGTTAATCTATACTGTGTCTTGGAGCATTCCCATCAGTCCTGTTCCCTCATCTATTCTGTTTGCCCATCAACTCCTGCCGCTCCCCATTCTCCAGACACCCACCTACACTGTTCAGTGTCCACTTTTTCCTGCAATACATTGGGCTGGTATCTCAAAGATGGACAGACCATTTTCATTTAAATGCAGTTCATAAAATAGTTAATTATTTGTTTTAAGCTGTTGCATTTGTATGTTATTTTGTTTTATGTTACAGGTGTGATCCCTCACATTCACAAGTCTCTGATTGGAAAGAAGGGCCAGCAGAAAACTGCATAAAGCTCAGTTTTGAACCTACCCTCTTCCTCCCTGCTGTCGTACTGTAATTTGGACAGAAGAAACCTGGGGATACTTGGCATATTTTTTTTAAAAGAGTAGTTAAAATGAAATGGGAGAGTTTTAGCAGATAAATTTAGTGTTCAATATAATCTGAAAGATCTGTTTGTATGTCCTACAGTTTAGATTTGAAGCTGTATGAAAATATAACTAGAAAATACAGCTGTTTGTCAACAACTAGGTTACATAAGTGTGTTTTATACAATAAAACAATTCATAAAACCATTTTATAAAAATATTGTGTTTGCTGTGTCTTATTTCAAAAGATTATTGAAGTTGTGTAAACCAATGTGGGTTGTCTAATTGTTCTCAATTGATATTTTCTATTCCTTTGGTTGGCTGAACTAAACATTAGGCTTTTTCCTTTCTGGTTTCTTCCCTTTTTTATCCTATTTGGAGATGCATGCCCCTGATAACTAGATGTATCATATTCATGTGTAGGAAAGAACTGCAGATGCTGGTTTAAATTGAAGGTAGACACAAAATGCTGGAGTAACTCAGCGGGACAAGCAGCATCTCTGTAGAGAAGGAATGGGTGACGTTTTGGGTCAAGACCCTTCTTCAGACACGTGTGTCGGGAATGGGCGGGACACAGATAGAATGTAGTCGGAGACAGTAAGACTGATGGGAAGGGGAGGGGATGAAGAGAGGGGGAAAGCAAGGGCTATTTGAAGTTAGAGAAGTCAATGTTCATATCACTGGGGTGTAAGTTACCCAAGCAAAATATGTGGTGCTGTTCCTCCAATTTGCACTGGGCCTCACTGTCAATGGAGGAGGCCCAGGTCGGATTGGGAATGGGAGGGGGCGTTAGTGCTGAGCAACCGGGAGATCAGGTAAGTTAAGGTGGACAGAGCGGAGGAGTTCAGCTAAACGATCGGCAAGCCTGTCTTGGTCTTGCCGATGTACAGAGGTTGACACCTGGAACAGTAGATGTGGTTGAAGGAGGTGCAAGTGAATCTCTGCCTCGCCTGAAAAAGTCTGTTGGGGTCTTTGGATAGTCGCGGGGGGCATAAAGTGGCAGATGTTGCATCTCCTGCGGTTGCAAGGGAAAGTACCTGGGGAGGGGATGGGAAGGGAGGAGTTGCTGAGGGAACGGTCTCTGTGGTAAGCAGAAATGGGTGGAGATAACAAGTTGATGCCCCTTCGTTTTGCTTTCTTGAGCATGTATGTAAAAGTAAAATAATGTAACCATTGAGTGGTGCCAGTAATGGTGTTAGTCTGGGTTAGAAAAGTCCTAATTTATGATTTTTTTTACTATTAAAGTTACTCAATAAATTTTGAAGACATTATGAATCAAGTTAACCTTTCCTAACTTTATAGCACTGCTTCAAACGCTAGTCTGAGGCAAATTAAGTGAGTTAAAGTGAGCTGGTGCAGTTAGAGTCTGACTTTCATGCTGCCAAGGTTGAGTATTTCTAGGGAGAAGTGGTGATTTGAGCTGATGTGATGTGCACTGTTTGGACAACTATCAGGATGGCTTTACTGACGGTTGTAGGCAGTCTTTAGAGTCAAATGGGTGCTTCCTTGGGCGTTTGGGAAACTAGTATGATGGATGGAAATATACCTTCTGCCATTTCTGCCTGTCTTCTCTTTGTGCCGATTAGCAACAATTGGGGACTGGGATGAATGCAGTTGGGAGAGCTGATTGGCTCACTGAGTCATTGAGACTTACTGGCTCCCTTGTTACTAGTGTTTCTGTGATCCTTTGTCATATTTGATTTCCAACTAACAGAAATTCAGGTTACAAACCTTTCTCAGGAATGGAACCCTTTTGCACACTGGACTTTGAATAGCAAGTCGTAGGTTGAGGAGAATGGGGTTGAGGGAAATCATAATCATGATTAGATCAGTCATAATCTAATGGAGTAGATGCGATGGGCTGAATGGCCTGACTTCCTGTGTCTTATGGACTTCCTACATATATTTTCCTGTAATTTGTAATTACTGAAATACCTGAAGTGTCAAGACATCTTTCAAAATGTAGTTAGGAAAATTGATTCGTTTGGCAGATTTTAATTTTGACTTTCTAGTTTAGACTTGTTAGATTGAGTTTTATCTGCTTTTCTCCTGAGCAATCGAGTCATCCATGCCATTTTAATGTTAATTCTCAGCTTATGTTTCCATAAATATGCTTAACAATTTGAGCATGTCTGCTAAAATATACTGAGTTAAATTGACAACACTTAAAAATAAGCTTTACAATAGACAACTTTCATAAATATGTATTTGGTGACAGTTACAGAAGAATTGTCAAAAACAGAAATTGGAAAATTAAATGAGTCCCTGAAATGTTAAATTCAATTGAGCAGCACCTGAAAGCACATTTGATAGTTTTGCAGTTTTTATTTTAAGGAACAATATAGGAAACTGAGGGGGAAAAAAGCGTACTATTGCCATTGAAAGGGGAGCCTCGTGATGCATGTCATGAGTGCAGAATAGAGATGAAGGAATTTACTGATTGCATAAGTAATTGTGCTAGGTTTGAATGCGAATATCAGTTTAGTTTGTCACATGTCAGTACAGTGAAAAGCTATTGTTGCGTGCTAACCAACCAGCAGAAAGATAAAATTAGGGAAACTCCAGAACAAGAGGTCACAGTTTAAGGATAAGGGGGATGTCTTTTAGGACTGAGATGAGAAGATCATTTTTCACAGAGTGGTGAGTCTGTAGAATTCTCTGCCACAGAAGGTAGTTGAGGCCAGTTCATTGGCTATATTTAAGAGGGAGTTAGATGTGGCCCTTGTGGGTAAATGGATCAGGGGGTATGGGAGTTGGATGTGGCCCCTCTTAAAGGGATCAAGGGTATGGAGAGAAGGCAGGTACAGGATACTGAGTTGGATGATCAGCCATGATCATATTGAATGGCCTACTACTGCACCTATTTTCTATGATTCTATAATGTACATGATTACAATGGAGCCATTTGCAGTTATGGATACATGATAAGGGAATGACATTTAGTGCAAGGTAAAGTCCAATCAAAAATACTCTGAGGTCACCAATGAGGCAGATAGTAGAGGATCACTCTTGTTGCAGTAGGATGGTTCAGGGTCTTGTCAAGTCCCCTTAGAATTTAGTGGACATATAAGGGCAGAATGCAGCATTCCAAAAGTACTGCAGTTTGAAGATGAAGGTTCATGTGGCTGCCTCAAGAACCAATATGACCTGATGCTAATGTTAGGATTTATTACAATTAGAAAACTTCAATTGAGTACTTCCAGATTCGGTATCATCTGAAATTAAATTGCAATAGGAACTAGGGCTTTAGGAATTTTCACACCATTGCAACTTTCAAATGGTTGCCTATTTTCACTTTTTTGACCTAATTAATTATTTGTCACACTGTCTGAAAAGACATTTGGACTGTTTATTTTATACCTGGTTAAGATTTTGTTGGGTACAACTTACTATTACAAGCTATTGGGTTGTAGTATGAAATAGGTTCTAATTCAACATCGTGAATGAAAAATAAATGTCCCCATCTATTATATTTACATTTGGAATACTTAAAATGAATTACAAATCTAAGGAAGCTGGAACCCAATTTGCAGATTACAGAAAAACAATTATTGGTCTGGTAAGAATGATGGCTGTTTCATAAGAGTCAGGAGCATCTATTTTCCATCCTAACTACATTCTCCTGCCTTCTCCCCATAACCTCTGACACCCAGACTAATCAAAACGCTATGTCCTGAACCATGATTTTGGTTCCCTTTTATGCAAGTGCAGGCTATCTTTCCTGATTTTTCTTCACTACAGCAGGATGAAGCAACTATTTCGCCCTAGGAAATTATGATGTGGGGCAGCACAGTGGTGCAGCGGTAGAGACCTGGGTTTGATCATGACTATGGGTGCTGTCTGCATGGAGTTTGTATGTTCTCCCTGTGACAGCATGAGTTTTTCCCAAGTGCTCCAAAGACGTACAGGTTTGTCGCTTAATTGGCTTCTGTATATTGTCTCTAGTGTGTAGGGTAGAACTAGCGTACAAGGGATTTTTGGTCTGCGTGTATTCAGTGGGCCGAATGGCATGTTTCCGTGTTGCATCTCTGATATTGAAACAACTTGTATTTGTCTTGTTTCCTGAATCCATGTTTTTTTACACATCTATTATTTTTCTTCTGTGGTACAAATTGTCAATTCTGACATGCCAAATAGATTATTTTTTGTGTCATCTGTGATAGGGCCATAGATGCAGGACCCTAATTTAATGATTTGCAAAAAGTTGTGCATAAGATGATAGCATGATAAAGGGATATAGTGTGGAAATCAGACCATCAGCGCACTGAATCTGCCAACTATCAAGCACTAATCATTTCTATTCTCCCAAATGTTCCACTAACTTATCTGCCAACCTCATCTTGTGGGATTTTAACGACTTACTCATATCAAGGGCCTTATTCACCAACCACTCCTATTTTGGGGATGTGTGAGGAGACTGGAACTCCTGGAGCAAAAGCACAATGGTGGTAGAAGTACGTGCAATACGCACATCAACCGCTCCATTATGATGTGCAGCTCGAATGTTGTTTCTTCCCAATTACTGATGTATTCAAACAAATGGTCGGCTAGATCAACTTTAAACTGCCACTTGATATCTTGCAATCAATGCTCTGTCTGGTTTCAGGTAACCTCTACTCAATATAATGTTCAGGGCAGGTCAAAGTGTGGTCAGAACCATGGTGTCAACCTTTATAAGGAAAATCATTTTTGAAGCAGAGGAGTGTCTTCCTAAAATATAAATAATTTATTTAAGAAGTTGGGGACTTTTATTGAAACTTCTGAAGCTAAACAAAATCCTCTTAAATTCACTGGGTGAAGTAAAGGTAAGATTGTTGCTGAATCTTTGGTCTCGCTTTCTAACTGAAAATGAGAATATTTGCCTCTAGTTCATTCTGTTTAGTTTAAGTGCCCCCCCCCCCCCAACACAAATGCTTGTTCAAATGCCCTCACAGATAGGACTGCTAATAGCAGTAAGGATGGGATGAGAAACTAGTGAGGTGAGAAGCTGAACAAAGACTCAAAAAGGAGATCTGAGAATGGGTGAGACAATTAATTTGGTCTGGAAATTAAGCTTGGAGAAATGTTTAGAAATATACTTAACTAAATTAGTTTGCCTGTTCCTGTCCCTTATCCATATAAACGTCACCTATCCATGTTCTCCAGAGATGCTACCTGACCCGCTGAGTTACTCCAGCGCTCTGTCCTTTTATGTATTAAATAGCATCTGCAGTTCTTTGTTTTTACAAGAGGACTGTGGAGGCGCTTTTTGAACTAGTATTGGGGTTATTAATTTATTTAATTATTGTGATATTATCTAAATGTATTGTGTTTACATGTGCGTTATGCTGTTGCAAGTAAATTGTTAGTACATAAGACAATTAAACACCCTTGACCTGTTAAAGCCCAAGGTCCATCAGATTTGACCGCTACTTCCAGTGACCAGCAGGTGTCAGGTTTTACCACGATATACACACCCTTCTCTTTCGACGCCCTTCTTGCCTCAGCCATTTCCAAGTCCTTTGCCTTCCTGCTGACAGATTGCAGTCTGGAAGCCAAGGGTCTGTGGACATTGTATGAGTGATCCTCAAAGAATAAGGAATAAAATGACGAATGGGATACAGAAACGGATCAAAGCAAAAAATGCCACATTAAAATAAAACACGAAGTACTGAAGTAACTCAGCGGGGCAGGCAGTATCCCTGGAGAACATGGAAAGGTGATGTTTCAGGTCGGGCCTCTTCTTCAGTTGGAATCCTTCTGTAACTTGTGTATATGTTTAGTTCATTATTGTCATGTGTACTGAAGTACAGACATATCTAATCAAATCAGATAACACTATTTTCGTTTAATTTAGAGATACGTCGCCAACTATCGATCACACATACACTAGTTCTATCCTACACACGAGGGACAATTTGCAGAATCCAATTAACTTACAAACCTGTACATCTTTGGAATGTGGGAATAAACCGGAGCACCAGAAAACCACGTGGTCACAGAGAGAACGTGCAAACCCCGTATAGACAGCAGCCATGGTTAGGATCGAACCCGGGTCTTCGGCGCTATTAGGCAGCAACTCTACCGCTGGGCCACTGTACGGCCCTGCGGTGAAGAGTATGATACAGTGTGCACAATCTAGATCTCAGCATTGTTAGTTTTACAAGTGGAAAGAGATTTAAGGGTGGGGAGATTGTATTGGATGATATTAGATTCTCCTGTGGGACCAGCACTCAAAGCACACGGCTCTCTGGGGCATTACAACTCCAAACAGCCCCGTAGATTTAAAAAAAAATCCTCCTCCTCTGTCTTAAATGGGCAACCCCCTTATTCTGCAACAATGCCCAGTAGATCTAGGCTCCCTGAGAAAAACATCCTCCCGACATCCACCCGCCAACCACCCTCAGATCGATAAGATCACCTTTCATTCTACCGCACTCCACTGAGTACAGAGAGGAGCTACTCAACCTGTGTCCACACATCAACCCCTTCATTCCAGCTGTAGGTCTAACAAACAGCTTCTCCACAGTTATCAGACTACTGAAAGGTCCTCCCATAAGCTATAGGTGTAGTCCCGACCTTCCTTCATTGAACCAGTAAGAGAGAGAGCACTCGTTTCTAGAGCACTCTGACTGTACGTTCCGTACAGTGTGGAAATGGGCAAAAAGAGGAGTTCATGGCAGATACCAAGAGCTGAGAAGTACAGAGAACGAGCAGGGTGAAATTAACAAAGCCAAAGAGGGAGAAGGCGTAAAGAGAAAAGGGCACAATCAAGAACTTTGGTCCTCTCACATTAAACCTTTTCATCCTGGAAAAAAAGATTCTGACTGTCTACCGTATCTACACTTCTCATAATTATATATACATACTGAATGTTAGATACTGATGGAGGAGAGATCTAGGGACAGAGAGCTTGCAAAGGGATCTGAAGGGATTCCCCTACACTGGGTAAGTAACCATACAACCATATAACAATTACAGCACGGAAACAGGCCCTCTCGGCCCTTCAAGTCCGTGCCGACCATTTGTTTTCCCCTAGTCCCATCTACCTGCACTCAGACCATACTCCTCCATTCCCTTCACGTCCATATACCTATCCACTTTACTTTTAAACGTTAAAAACGATCCTGCCTCCACCACTTCTGCTGGAAGCTCATTCCACACAGCCACCACCCTCTGAGTAAAGAAGTTCCCCCTCACGTTACCCCTAAACTTCTGTCCCTTAATTCTCATGTCATGCCCTCTTGTTTGAATCTTCCCTACCCTCAATGGGAAAAGCTTATCCACGTCAACTCTGTCTATCCCTATAATCATTTTAAAGACCTCAATCAAGTCCCCCCTTAACCTTCTGCGCTCCAAAGAATAAAGACCTAACTTGTTCAACCTTTCTCTGTAACATAGTTGCTGGAACCCTGGCAACATTCTAGTAAATCTCCTCTGTACTCTCTCTATTTTGTTGACATCCTTCCTATAATTAGGCGACCAAAATTGTACACCATACTCCAGAATTGGTCTTAGCAATGCCTTGTACAATTTTAACATTACTTCCCTACTCCTATATTCAATGCTCTGATTTATAAAGGCCAGCACACCAAAGGCTTTCTTTACCACCCTATCTACATGCGATTCCACCTTCAGGGAACTATGCACAGTTATTCCTAGATCCCTCTGTTCCACAGCATTCCTCAATTCCCTACCATTTACCATGTACGTCCTATTTTGATTTGTCCTGCCAAGATGTAGCACTTCACACTTAACAGCATTAAACTCCATCTGCCATCTTTCAGCCCACTTTTCCAAATGGCCCAAATCTCTCTGTAGACTTTGAAAATCTACTTCATTATCCACAACACCACCTATCTTAGTATCATCTGCATACTTACTTATCCAATTTTCCACCCCATCATCCAGATCATTGATGTACGTGACAAATAACAGTGGACCCAACACAGATCCCTGAGGCACCCCACTGGTCACCGGCTTCCAACCTGACAAACAGCCATCCACCATTACTCTCTGACATCTCCCATTCAGCCACTGTTGAATCCATCTTGTTACTCCGCCATTAACACCCAATGATTGAACCTTCTTAACCAACCTTCCATGGGGAACCTTGTCAAAGGCCTTACTGAAATCCATATAGACAACATCCACTGCTTTACCCTCATCAATTTCCCTAGTAACCGCTTCAAAAAATTCAAGAAGGTTTGTCAAACATGACCTTCCAGGCACAAATCCATGTTGACTGTTCCTGATCAGACCCTGTTTATCCAGATGCTTATATATATTATCTCTAAGTATCCTTTCCATTAATTTGCCCACCACTGACGTCAAACTAACAGGTCTATAATTGCTAGGTTTATTCTTTGAACCCTTTTTAAACAATGGAACAACATGCGCAGTACGCCAATCCTCCGGCACTATTCCCGTTTCTAATGACATTTGAAATATTTCTGTCATAGCTCCTGCTATTTCTACACTAACTTCCCTCAATGTCCTAGGGAATATCCTGTCAGGACCTGGAGATTTATCCACTTTTATATTTTTCAAAAGTGTCAGTACTTCCTCCTCTTTAAATCTCATAGTTTCCATAGCTACTCTACTTTTTTTCCTTACTTCACATAGTTCAATATCCTTCTCCTTGGTGAATACCGAAGAAAGGAAATTGTTCAATATCTCCCCCATCTCTTTTGACTCTGCAGATAGTTGTCCATTCTGTCTCTCTAATGGTCCAATTTTATCCCTCGTTATCCTTTTGCTATTAATATAGCTGTAGAAACCCTTTGGATTTACTTTCACCTTTCTTGCCAAAGCAACCTCATATCTTCTTTTAGCCTTCCTAATTTCTTTCTTAAGATTCTTTTTACATTCTTTATACTCTTCTAGCACCTCATTTATTCCATGCCTCCTATAATTATTGTAGATATCTCTCTTTTTTCGAAACAAGTGTCCAATTTCCCTTGAAAACCATGGCTCTTTCCAATTTTTACTATTTCCTTTCAACCTAACAGGGACATAAAGATTCTGTACTCTTACAATTTCCCCTTTAAATGTCCTCCATTTCTCTTCTACATCCTTCCCATGAAACAAAGTGTCCCAATTCACTCCTTTAAAATCCTTACGCATTCCCTCAAAGTTAGCCTTTCTCCAATCAAAAATCTCCACCCTAGGTCCAGTTCTGACTCTCTCCATAATTATATTGAAACTAATGGTATTGTGATCACTGGTCCCGAAGTGCTCACCAACGCATACCTCCGTCACCTGACCTGCCTCATTTCCTAACAGGAGGTCCAGCACTGCCCCTTCTCTGGTCGATACCTCTATGTACTGCTGCAAAATACTATCCTGCACACATTTTACAAACTCCAAACCATCCAGCCCATTTGCAGAATGTGTTTCCCAGTCTATTTTTGGAAAATTGAAATCTCCCACAATGCTTACTACTAATATCTGCTATCTCCTTACATATTTGCTCTTCCAATTCTCGCTCCCCATTTGGCGGTCTATAGTACACCCCTAAAAGTGTTGCTACACCATTCTCACTTCTCAGTTCCACCCAAATAGCCTCCCTAGACGAGCCCTCTAATCTATCCTGCCAAAGCACTGCTGTAATATCTTCTCTGACAAGCAATGCAACACCTCCCCCTCTGGTCCCTCACACCTAGCAATTCTATCACACCTGAAGCAACGAAATCCTGGAATATTTAGTTCCAATCACAGCCCTCCTGCAATCATGTTTCACTGATTGCCACAACATCATATTTCCAGGTGTCAATCCAGGCTCTAAGTTCATCCATCTTACTTACAATGCTCCTAGCATTAAAATATACACATTTTAGAAACCCACCATCCCTTATTCTCTGTCTATTATCTTTTTCATCTTTCTCGCCTACATTTTGGGTCCGAGTGCTTCCCTTCTCTGCCTCTTGCCCCACACCCTGACCCCTAGCCCCCTCTACCCGAGTCCCTCCCCCCAGCCTTTCTAGTTTAAAGTCTCCCCAGTAGCCTTTGCAAATCTCCCTGCCAGGATATTGGTCCCCCTCGGGTTCAAGTGCAACCCGTCCTTTGTGTACAGATCATGCCTTCCCCAAAAGAGGTCCCAGTGATCAAGAAACTTGAATCCCTGCCCACTGCACCAGTCCCTCAGCCACGCATTTATCCTCCACCTCATTTCATTCCTACTCTCACTGTCACGCGGCACAGGCAGTAATCCTGAAATCGTTACCCTTTTGGTCCTTCTCCTTAACTTTCCCCCCAACTCCCTAAATTCTCCCTTCAGGACCTCGTCACTTTTTCTGCCTATGTCATTGGTACCTATGTGTACCACAACATCAGGCTCCTCTCCCTCCCTTATCAGAATCTTTTGGACACGTTCTGACACATGCGAGACCCTGGCACCAGGGAGGCAAACTACCATCCGGGTCTCCCGACTGCGTCCGCAGAATCGCCTATCCCACCCCCTAACTATAGAGTCCCCTATTACAATTGCCCTCCTCTTTTTGCTACCCTTCTGAGCATCAGGGCCTGGTCTCTGTGCCGGAGGCCCGGCCGCTGTTGCTGCCCCCAGCTAGGCTGTCCCCTCCAATCGTACTCAAACCCGAGTACCTATTTTCCAGGTGTACGGTCACAGGGGTACTCTCTAGCCCCTGCCTCTGCCCCTTGCCCTTCCTAACTGTGACCCTGCCTCCTGTGGTCTGGGAGTGACTACCTCCGTGTAGCTCCTCTCTATGACCTCCTCACTCTCCCTGACCAGACGGAGGTCATCGAGCTGCTGCTCCAGGTTCCTAACAGTCCTTTAGGAGCCCCATCTCGACACACCTGGCACAGTGGCTCTGCATTTACCATATCTATTCCCATCATGATCGTGAATACCTCTCTCTATAAGATCACCCCTCATCCCCCGCCCCCGGAGTCCTGGCAACGTAAATCTTCTCTGCACTCTTTACAGCTTTCTCCTCACAAATGCTGCCTGGCCTACTGGGTTATTCCAGCACTTTGTTGCGGAGTTGTTGTGTTGCCAGCCTGGGCCATTGGTCATGTCATGGGGTAGGTGTGGGGGGCAGCCCTGAGCTCCAGCCCCAGTGCACCCCACTCCAGGCCCACCCCCAGTCCTCACCTCCAGCCCCAGACCGGAGCCTTAGTCCCTCGGCCCAGCCCCAGAACGGAGCCTTAGTCCCTAGGCCCAGCCCCAGACCAGAGCCTTAGTCCCTAGGCCCAACCCCAGTCCGGAGCCTTGGTCACTAGGCCCAACCCCAGTCCTCACCTCCAGCCCCAGACCGGAGCCTTGGTCCCTAGGCCCAGCCCAGTCCTCACCTCCAGCCCCAGACCGGAGCCTTGGTCCCTAGGCCCAGCCCCAGTCCTCACCTCCAGCCCCAGACCGGAGCCTTGGTCCCTAGGCCCAGCCCCAGACCGGAGCCTTGGTCCCTAGGCCCAGCCCCAGACCGGAGCCTTGGTCCCTAGGCCCAGCCCCAGACCGGAGCCTTGGTCCCTAGCCCCAGTCCTCACCTCCAGCCCCAGACCGGAGCCTTGGTCCCTAGGCCCAGCCCCAGACCGGAGCCTTGGTCCCTAGGCCCAGCCCCCTCCTCGCTTCTCTCACAAAATGGCCGCCGCGCCGCCATTTCGCGTCCTGGTTTAACGCTGATCCCGGGTCCTGGCACCAACTGTGGCGCCGGTCGCGGCCCGCTCTTCATCTTCAGAAGCAAAGCTCCGATCCTGGAGACGTAGATTGAACCTTAAACCACTGGGCCGGTGCAGGAGACGCCCCGCTCCGGGGATAACGGCTCCGTACCCGGGGGTGCGAGGCGGCAGAGCCACGGTACCGGAGCCGCCTGGGCCTCACTGGATGGGGACAGAGTGTGGGGGGTACAGGTGAGGGGCGCAGGGTGGGGAAGTACAGGTGAGGGGTGCAGGGTGGGGGAAGTACAGGTGAGGGGCGCAGGGTGGGGAAGTACAGGTGGGGAGGGGTGAGGGGGGGTGGGGGTACAGGTGAGGGGCAGGCAGGGTGGGGAAGTACAGGTGAGGTGGGGGGTGCAGGGTGGGGGGGGGGGGGTACAGGTGCAGGGTGGGGAAGTACAGGTGAGGGGTGCGGAGGTACAGGAGAGGTGCAGGGTGGGGAAGTACAGGTGAAGTGCAGGATGCGGATGTACAGGTGAGGGGTGCAGAGTGGGGAGGTACAGGTGAGGGGTGCAGGGTGGGGAGATATGGGGTCCTGTGTGCCAGCAACAACAAAAACCCAGAATGCTGGAAGAACTCAGCGAGTCGAGCAGCATCTGTGGAGGCAAAAGGTCTTTAGTGTCACATGTACTGAGGAACGGTGAAAAGCTTTTTTGTTGTGTGCGATCCAGTCAGCACCAAGACTATACATGAATCCCCACAGTGAACAGCTACAGGATAAAGGGTATAATGTTTACCAAAATAAAGATTTAAAAGAGTGGAGCGATTGATTGAGCAGGAATCTGGTAAGTGGGGAGATAAAGAGCCTTTGCAGGAGGTGACGGTCAGAGCGAACCAGAACCAGGAGGTTCTGAGCGTGGTGTGTGGTAAGTGCATGGAAATAACACGGGGGGGGGGGGGGGGGTGTTGAAAATTGGTGATGTGGGCAGGTAGAGTCTATGAGAAAAGGGGCAAAACATGCAAGAACTAGGGGGAGACGGGGAGGGGGGGGGAGGTGAACAGAACAGAGGGGTGGGTTGCCTTATATTGGAAAAGGCCATGCTCATCATATTGTGTTGCCAACTATTGTGGTTTGGGTGGCACACTGGCGCAGCAGGTAGAGCTGCTGCCTCACACAGAGACCCAGGTCCAGTCCTGTCTGTGTGGAGTTTGCATGTTCTTCCTGTGACTACATGGGTTTCCTCCTCCATCCCAAAGATGCAGGTGTTTGTAGGTTAATTGGCCTCTGTAAATTCTCCTTAGTGTAAAGTATGGATGAGGGACAGAGGTATGTTCCTAGAATTGGTGTGAACGGGTGATCAATAGTCGGCGTGGACTTGGTAATCTAGATTGGGATGCCCTTGTATCTTGGCAACATTATGCCCATGCAGGGCACAAGACAGTGCTGCCCCACCCTCTAACACACCAAGACAAGAGACACCAGTATATTTTAATTCAACATGTCAAACATTTTTATGTGGTTACTGTTTTATGATACACATAGATACAGGTTTTATTGAACATAACTGAGCTGTAACTACAGTCACTTGGACTGCCTGACAGTAACTGTGTGGAAGTGCAATGTGATTTCAACGTGTTCAACCTCAGCTAAGATATCGACAACTACACAACAATCACATTATCAACGGACTTGTTCAGAAAATTTTCAAATGGTCAATCATTACATCTTAGTGCAGTTTTATTTATGTTAACAAAACGGCTTTTTCGCCTTCATGGAAAATGATTTACTACCTATAGTCTACAAACTGCAAATAATCTTTATAGAAGAGTATGTAAAGATCAGGCCCAGGTTTCGCTGATAAAAGTATGTAATAAATAGCACACAACATCTCTTCCAGGGTCAGGAAGCCAAGGGTCTGTGGACATTGTATGAGTGATCCTCACAGACCCGAAACATCGCCTGTACATTCCCTCCACAGATGCTGCCTGACCCGCTGAGTTCCTCCAGCACTTTGTGTAAATTTCAAGATTCCAGCACCTGCAGTTCCTTGTGGAATATTGTGACCTGTCAGGGCATTTGTCCATCGGCATTTTCCAGGTGCAGTTATTGAGTACAATAATAGAGAGTAAAGTCCCAACCTGAAACACCTCCTGTGGTTTTCCCTCCACAGATGCTGCCTGGTCTGCTGAGTTCCTCCAACACATTGAGTCTTTTATTAAAGATATAGAGTAGTTCAGTCTTAAGACCAGAAATGTGGTTTGACCATCTCCTCCACAGATGTAGCCAGACTTGTTGAGTTCCTCCAGCACTTTTTTTGTTCTCGTTCCTTGTTTCTAAAATCAGCACCAGTTAAATGTCTTCCCCACCATTCTGAAGAAGTTCTTGTTGTGTTCCCTGAAGTAACTACACAGTTGGTGCAGCACAGTTTGATTCACAGAGGGATGAGGCCGCCCCTTCGACTGGTCTAGGCACCTCTCGCGGCCCACCGCGTGCAGACAGTAGAAACCTTTGGTGTGGTTGAAGTAGAAGTTGGAGGCTTTGATGTGGGGCGGAAGCTGGAGAAACCTTTCCACCTCCTGCAGCTGTGAGAGAGGATCCTTGACCAAGACATCTCCATCCACCAGGTGGATCTGGTGGAGTGGGAACTGCCTGAGCCATCCCTCCATGTGGACATGATACAGACTGCGCTGGACGGCCTTGTACTTGCCGTTTAGCTTTCCGTTCCGCACCAGGATTTCCTCTATGGTCTGGTATCGCTTGTGGTGTTCCTTCCTGTTGTACAACACTTGCGTGTAGTCCGAGATGACCCGCTCGGCCGGATCTCGAACGATCAGCAGCAGCCTGGTCGAGTTGCTCAGGGCGTGGATTCTCTCGGCCGCATTCGGCGTGGTGAAGTAGCCAGGTGTCTTCTCCACAGTCAGTTGTTGGGGCAAGGACATTGGCATCTGCTGGCGGTACCAATCCAAGCCCTTGCGGTAATTCTCATCCCAGTCGAAGAAGTGGACCTCTGCCCTAGCCACCACCACATCGGGGTGGAGGTTCAGCATCTCCAGCAGAGCTCTGGTGCCTCCTTTCCGAACACCAATGATGATGGCCTGTGGAACCTGTAACAACAGGTGTGAACAAAGTTAGAGCAGCAACACTAAAGGGGCCAGCACATCGCACACAAAGATGGTACCAACCACAGAGATTAGTACTTCTATAGGAGACAGTGCCTCCAACGGGCAGCCAGTGTCAGAGAGAAACAAACTCTGGCCACGCTCTCATTTCATTCCTTCCATCACAGCACAACGCCAGAGACCCGGGTTCAATCCTATCTGTGTAGAGCTAGTACGTTCTCCCTGTGACTGCGTGGGTTTTCTCCGGATGCTCCGGTTTCCTCTGACATTTCAAACATATACAAAGAAACATAGAAAATAGGCGCAGGAGTAGGCCATTCGGCCCTTCGAACCTGCACCGCCATTCAATATGATCATGGCTGATCATCCAACTCAGTATCCTGTACCTGCCTTCTTTCCATACCCCCTGATCCCTCTAGCCACAAGGGCCACATCTAATTCCCTCTTAAATATAGCCAATGAACTGGCCTCAACTACTTTCTGTGGCATCGAATTCCGCAGACTCACCACTCTCTGTGTGAAAAATGATCTTCTCATCTCGGTCCTAAAAGACTTCCCCCTTATCCTTAAATTGTGACCCCTTGTTTTGGACTCCCCCAACATCGGGTACAATCTTCTTGCATCTAGCCTGTCCAACCCCTTAAGAACCTGCCATCCCAGGAATCAGTCTGGTGAACCTTCTCTGTACTCCCTCTATGGCTAGAATGTCTTTCCTCAGATTAGGAGACCAAAACTGTACGCAATACTCCAGGTGTGGTCTCACCAAGGCCCTGTACAACTGCAGTAGAACCTCCATGCTCCTATACTCAAATCCTTTTGCTATGAATGCTAACATACCATTCGCTTTCTTCACTGCCTGCTGCACCTGACTGGTGCAGCAGGCACCAGTCAGGTACCATGACACCCAGGTCTCGTTGCATCTCCCCTTTTCCTAATCGGCCACCATTCAGATAATAGTCTACTTTCCTGTTCTTGCCACCATAGTGGATAACCTCACATTTATCCACATTATACTGCATCTGCCATGCATTTGCCCACTCACCCAACCAATCCAAGTCACCTTGCAGCCTCCTAGCATCTTCCTCACAGCTAACACTGCCCCCCAGCTTCGTGTCATCCGCAAACCTGGAGATGTTGCATCCAATTCCATCATCCAAATCATTAATATATATTGTAAATAGCTGGGGTCCCAGCACTGAGCCTTGCGGTATCCCACTAGTCACTGCCTCCAATTCTGAAAATGATCCGTTGACTCCTAATCTTTGCTTCCTGTCTGCCAGCCAGTTCTCTATCCACATCAATTCTGAACCCCCAAAGCCGTGTGCTTTAAGTTTGCATATTAATCTCTTATTTAGGACCTCGACGAAAGCCTTCTGAAAGTCCAGATATAACACATCCACTGGTTCTCCCTTAACCACTCTACTAGTTACATCCTCGAAAAATTCTATAAGATTCATCAGACATGGTTTACCTTTCATAAATCCATGCAGACGTTGACCAATGATTTCACGACTTTCCTAATGTGCTGCTATCCCATATTTAATAACTGACTCTAGCATTTTCCCCACTACCGATGTTAGACTAACTGGTCTGTAATTTCCCGTTTTCTCTCTCCCTCCCTTTTTTAAAAGTGGGGTTACATTAGCTACCCTCCAATCTGCAGGAACTACTCCAGTATCTAAAGAGTTTTGAAAAATTATCACTAATGCATCCACTATTTCTGGGGCTACTTCCTTAAGCACTGGGATGCAGCCTATCTGGCCCTGGGGATTTATCGGTCTTTAATCCATTCAATTTACCTAACACCACTTCCTGACTAACCTGGATTTCACTCAGTTCCTCCATCTCATTTGACCCCCACTCCCCTGCTATTTCCGGCAGATTATTTACAGTGGCTTGCAAAAGTATTCATACCCCTTGAACTTTTCCACATTTTGTCACATTACAACCACAAACGTAAATGTATTTTATTGGGATTTTATGTGATAGACCAACACAAAGTGATGCATAATTGTGAAAAAGTGGAAGGAAAATGATACATGGTTTCAATTGTAATTTTATTACAAAGAAAAAACTGAAAAGTGTGGTGTGCAAAAGTATTCAGCCCCCCTGAGTCAGTACTTTGTAGAACCACCTTCCGCTACAATTACAGCTGCAAGACTTTTGGGGGTATGTCTCTACCAGCTTTGCACATCCAGAGACAGCTATTTTCAAGTCTTGCTAGAGATTCTCAATTGGATTTAGGTCTGGACTTTGACTGGGCCATTCTAACACATGAATATGCTTTGATCTAAACCATTCCATTGTAGCTCTGGCTGTATGTTTAGGGTCGTTGTCCTGCTGGAAAGTGAACCACCGCCCCAGTCTCAAGTCTTTTGCAGACTCTAACAGATTTTCTTCCAAGATTGCCCTGTATTTGGCTCCATCCATCTTCCCATCAACTCTGACCAGCTTCCCTGTCCCTGCTGAAGAAAATCATCCCCACAGCATGATGCTGCCACCACCATGTTTCACAGTGGGGATGGTGTGTTCAGGGTGATGTGCAGTGTTAGTTTTCCGCCACACATAGCGTTTTGCATTTATGCCAAAAACTTCAATTTTGGTCTCATCAGACCAGAGCACCTTCCTCCACATGTTTGCTGTGTCCCACACATGGCTTGTGGCAAACTGCAAACGGGACTTCTTATGGCATTGTTTCAACAATGGCTTTCTTCTTGCCACTCTTCCATAAAGGCCCGATTTGTGGAGTGCACGACTAATAGTTGTCCTGTGGACAGATTCTCCCACCTGAGTTGTGGATCTCTGCAGCTCCTCAGTTTAGGTGGATGGCCATGGCTTGGTAGGTTTGCAGTTGTGCCATACTCTTTCCATTTTCGGATGATGGATTGAACAGTGCTCCGTGAGATGTTAAAAGCTTGGGATTTTTTTTAATAACCTAACCTTGCTTTAAACTTCTCCACATCTTTATTCCTAACCTGTCTGGGGTGTTCATTGGGCTTCATGATGCTGTTTGTTCACTAATGTTCTCTAACAAACTTCTGAGGCCTTCACAGAACAGCTGTATTTATACTGAGATTAGATTACACACAAGTGGATTATATTTACTAATTAGGTGACTTCTGAAGGCAATTTGTTGTACTGGATTTTATTTAGGGGTATCAGAGTAAAGGGGGCTGAATACTTTTGCACGCCACACTTTTCAGTTTTTTATTTGTAAAAAAATTTGAAAACCATGTATCATTTTCCTTCCACTTCACAATTATGCACCACTTTGTGTTGGTCTATCACATAAAATCCCAATAAAATACATTTACGTTTGTGGTTGTAACGTGACAAAATGTGGAAAAGTTGAAGGGGTATGAAAACGTCTGCAAGCCACTGTATGTCTTCCTTAGTGAAGACAGAACCAAAGTAGCTATTCAATTGGTCTGCCATGTCCTTGTTCCCCATGATCAATTCACCTGTTTCTGACTGCAAGGGACCTACATTTGTTTTAACTAATCTTTTTGTCTTCACATATCTATAAAAGCATTTGCAGACTTACATGTCTGTATGTTAATTGGTTTCTGTGAATTGCCCCTAATGTTTAGGATGCGAAGATGAGATAATGTGACTGATGTTCGGCATTGTCTTGGTGGGCTGAATCTATGTTTCCACGCTGTATCTCTAAACTAAACTCAGATGGTGCAGGAGTCTGAAAATGGCGACCACCAGATTCAAAAATAGTTTATGCCCAAGAATCAACTTGAACAATACATTGACCTCAACGATGTACTTCTATGAACCATCTTTGGTTGCACCAACCTCCAGTGTGGGACCTTATGGAAGATTTTCAGGGTACCTCAGTACATGTGACAATAATGAACTAAACTCACAGTGAATCCAGTGTAAATGATTTCCAACCAAGTGGTAGTAAATTTTAGTTCAAACTCTAGTTGAAGGATAAAATGTGATCGTTGCAAATTCAGGAGAGCCTTTCCATCAAGAGTGGTAAGGAAGCAGAGCCGGTCCCAGATGGTTCAGGAGGCCATCAGTCTAGATATTTCACAGGACAAACTGGACAATAGGGACGTACCTTGCGAGTGGCATCAGCACCCAAGGCCGGAAGGTTCTTTCTCCGAGCTGCCACCTCTACTCCCTGCAGACGGAAACCCGAGTCCCGCGCTTTGGAAAGGAACAGAGGGACTTCCAGTAGAAGCATGAGGACTCCAGTCAGTACCGGCGACATTGGGACGAACCTTCAACGAGACGCACATCAGCACGGAACGCCTCCAAACAAGATCATGGTCTCACTGCCCAAACACATCACACTCCTGGTGACAGAACAGATTTGAGCTTCTGTCAACGGTAATTGTTACAATAAAAAGTTAATGGATGTGCTTTGTTGTTATATGTCTGAACTATTGCATGCATGCAACTTCAAATCTAGAGTTGGAGTGTTTCTAATTATAAATGATGAGGCTTTCACAATGGCGGGACTTTGTGGACTTGTAGCTGCCATTTCAAACCAATATCACAAGTTTTCTGTGTAAACAAGGAACTGCAGATGCTGGTTAATACACAAAGACACAGAGTGCTGAAGTAACTCAGGAGGTCAGGCTGCATCTCTGGTAATCATGGATTGGTGACACTTTGGCTTTGATGTCTGAAGATGGGTCCAGACCCGAAACGTCACCTATCCATGTTCCCCAGAGATGCTGCCTGACTCGCTGAGTTACTCCAGCACTCTGAAGCGTCACCTATCCATGTTCTCCAGAGATGCTGCCTGACCCATTGAGTTACTCCAGCACTTTGTGTCCTTTTGAGTAAACAGGAGATTAATTTGTTCCCCACTTGAAAAGCTATGATGTCATTGTGTTGACTGCATCAGGGATTTGCAAATGATTCTTGGTCTTAATTGAAGTCCTTGCTTCGTGATCATTCATTATCACACAAGCACTTCCTGCTACCTGCCCCTTAATTAACACCCTGGGTAATTCCATCATTGTTGGTCTCATGCTGGATTTGTGGGGAATGGTCCCCGTAGGTCTCTCGCCAGCATCATTTTAAAGTAATCCACGGCCTGTTGCTTAGGCTGGTGCATACAACAGCAGATACAAGGCCTGTTGCAATCCCACAACTCATTTATAATGGCAGGTATATCAATGAAAAATAGTTGAGTTTAGAGATACAGTGTGGAAACAGGCTCTTTGGCCCACAGAGTCCATGCTGACCAGCGATCACCCCGAACACTAGCACTATCCTACACTACGGCAGTTTACACTGTACCTCGGTGCAACTGACAAACACTAAAGTAATGGGTGGTAAACAAAAGGCTGGAGAAACCCAGCGGGTGCAGCAGCATCTAAGGAGCTAGGTGACGTTTTGGGTTGAGACCCTTCTTCAGAGAAGGGTCTCGACCCGAAACGTCGCCTATCTCCTTCGCTCCTTGGATGCTGCTGCACCCGCTGAGTTTCTCCAGCCTTTTGTGTACCCTCGATTTTCCAGCATCTGCAGTTCCTTCTTTAACAAAACACTAAAGTAATCTAAGCTAAACATAATATTGATGGCTTCGTTGGTTTCTCGATGCGACTTCAAGACTTGAGAAAACAAAACTAGTGTGAACGGATACAGTGGGCCGAAGGAGCTGTTTCCTTCAATTCAATTAAATTCCAGGCACAAAGAAATGGTATTAGCACATCTCCCCCAGTCTATTCTGAATGTTTCCAATATAGACAATAGACAATCGTTGCAAGAGTAGGCCATTCGGCCCATCGAGCCAGCACCGCCATTCAATGTGATCATGGCTGATCATCCCCAATCAGTACCCCGTTCCTGCCTTCTCCCCATATCCCCCGATTCCGTTATCTTTAAGAGCCCTGTCTATCTCTCTCTTGAATGTATCCTGAGAACCGGCCTCCACCGCCCTCTGAGGCACAGAATTTCACACATTTTTTTAAACTGTGATGAAATATAAGATGTTGGGAACCGAGCGGGTCAGGCAGCATCTTTGGAGAGAGAGAGAGACGCAGAGAACCGGGGCAGTCTGTCAAATTCTGAGATTCAAGAACTTTCAAAATCACCGCGGCAGCGACAAGTTGTCGGTAGCATCTTGTTGGCGAGACGGAGACGCCGGCAGACCCCCGACACTACTCTCTCTCTCCTGGGGTGGTTAGAGGCGGGGGGTGAGAGGGGGAGGGTGGGGGGTTAGAGGTGTGGGGGTAGGGTGAGAGGGGGGGCGGGGGGGGGGTGAGAGGGGGAGGGTGGGGGTGGTTAGAGGTGTGGGGGTGAGAGGGGGCGGGTGGGGGTGGTTAGAGGTGTGGGGGGGGGGTGAGAGGGGGCGGGGGGGTGAGAGGGGGCGGGTTGGGTGGTTAGAGGTGTGGGGGTGGGGTGAGAGGGGGCGGGGGGGGGGTGAGAGGGGGAAGGTGGGGGGTTAGAGGTGTGGGGGTAGGGTGAGAGGGGGGCGGGGGGGGTGAGAGGGGGAGGGTGGGGGGGTGAGAGGGGGCGGGTGGGGTGGTTAGAGGGTGGGGGGGGTGAGAGGGGGCGGGTGGGGTGGTTAGAGGTGGGGGGGTTGCAGGTACCTGTGTCGCGGAACTGGAATCTCTCACCAACTTTGAGCGCCGTCCCTGGGACCCGCGGCCACACAGAGTGAGGCTCCTGACACACAAACACCCCCCTTACATCCCCGCCCAGCCTCCCCTCCCCTCCCCTCTCACCGCCAACATCAGGTGCTGGAGTAACTCAGCGGGACAGCATTCATGAAACGTCACCCGGCCTTGTTCTCCAGAGATGCTGCTCGCTCGACCCATCTCTAAACTCAATTAAACATGATCTGGGAACAAAATAATCCATTCACTGTTGCTTCTCCGGCAACACAGTGGTTTATGTGACATCATTCTGCACGTTGTTAAACGAGGGTGACTTCGGGGAGGCAGGTTAATGAATTGAGGGGTTTGGCTGATGAGCAGGAGCAGTAACAAGCTTACAGACTAAAGATACCGAGTAACGATGCAGAGACAGATGAGTTTGACATAATAACTAACACAAGTTACCAGCACCCTGACTTTGGGATGTGGGAATAACCAGAGCACCCGCGGGAACTCGAGTCACAGGGAGAACGTGCAGACTCCACACAGACAGCACCCGAGTCAGGATTGAACCTTGCAAATTAATGTGCCGCTCTAACAGTCTCTGGATCACCACTAATAAACCATATAACCATATAACCATATAACAATTACAGCACGGAGACAGGCCCTCTCGGCCCTTCCAGTCCGTGCCGACCATTTGTTTTCCCCTAGTCCCATCTACCTGCACTCAGACCATACCCCTCCATTCCCTTCACGTCCATATACCTATCCACTTTACTTTTAAATGTTAAAATCGATCCTGCCTCCACCACCTCTGCTGGAAGCTCATTCCACACAGCCACCACCCTCTGAGTAAAGAAGTTCCCCCTCACGTTACCCCTAAACTTCTGTCCCTTAATTCTCATGTCATGCCCTCTTGTTTGAATCTTCCCTACCCTCAATGGGAAAAGCTTATCCACGTCAACTCTGTCTATCCCTTTAATCATTTTAAAGACCTCAATCAAGTCCCCCCTTAACCTTCTGCGCTCCAAAGAATAAAGACCTAACTTGTTCAACCTTTCTCTGTAACATAGTTGCTGGAACCCTGGCAACATTCTAGTAAATCTCCTCTGTACTCTCTCTATTTTGTTGACATCCTTCCTATAACTAGGCGACCAAAATTGTACACCATACTCCAGAATTGGTCTTACCAATGCCTTGTACAATTTTAACATTACTTCCCTACTCCTATATTCAATGCTCTGATTTATAAAGGCCAGCACACCAAAGGCTTTCTTTACCACCCTATCTACATGCGATTCCACCTTCAGGGAACTATGCACAGTTATTCCTAGATCCCTCTGTTCCACAGCATTCCTCAATTCCCTACCATTTACCATGTACGTCCTATTTTGATTTGTCCTGCCAAGATGTAGCACTTCACACTTATCAGCATTAAACTCCATCTGCCATCTTTCAGCCCACTTTTCTAAATGGCCCAAATCTCTCTGTAGACTTTGAAAATCTACTTCATTATCCACAATACCACCTATCTTAGTATCATCTGCATACTTACTTATCCAATTTTCCACCCCATCATCCAGATCATTGATGTACATGACAAACAACAGTGGACCCAACACAGATCCCTGAGGCACCCCACTGGTCACCGGCTTCCAACCTGACAAACAGCCATCCACCATTACTCTCTGGCATCTCCCATTCAGCCACTGTTGAATCCATCTTGCTACTCCGCCATTAACACCCAAAGATTGAACCTTCTGAACCAACCTTCCATGGGGAACCTTGTCAAAGGCCTTACTGAAATCCATATAGACAACATCCACTGCTTTACCCTCATCAATTTCCCTAGTTACCGCTTCAAAAAATTCAAGAAGGTTTGTCAAACATGACCTTCCAGGCACAATCCATGTTTGACTGTTCCTGATCAGACCCTGTTTCATCCAGATGCTTATATATATTATCTCTAAGTATCCTTTCCATTAATTTGCCCACCACTGACGTCAAACTAATAGGTCTATAATTGCTAGGTTTATTCTTTGAACCCTTTTTAAACAATGGAACAACATGCGCAGTACGCCAATCCTCCGGCACTATTCCCGTTTCTAATGACATTTGAAATATTTCTGTCATAGCTCCTGCTATTTCTACACTAACTTCCCTCAATGTCCTAGGGAATATCCTGTCAGGACCTGGAGACTTATCCACTTTTATATTTTTCAAAAGTGTCAGTACTTCCTCCTCTTTGAATCTCATAGTTTCCATAGCTACTCTACTTTTTTCCCTTACCTCACAGAGTTCAATATCCTTCTCCTTGGTGAATACCGAAGAAAATAAATTGTTCAATATCTCCCCCATCTCTTTTGGCTCTGCAAGCTTTAGTGTTGCGTGTTATCCAGTCAGTGGAAAGACTATACATGATAACTATTGCGCCGTCCACAGTGTACAGATACAGGATAAAGGGAGTAGTGTTTAGTGCAGGGTAAAGGCCAGTAAAGATTTAGAAATATTTGGGCTAAATGTGGACTGGTGTAGATGGGGCATCTTGGAAGGTATGGGCAAGTTGGGGCCTGGGTTAACAAAGGGTTAATGTGGATGGGTCCACATCTCCAGCTACACAACACACTGGCCAGTGGACAAACAGTAAGCCCATAAATCAAAGGCAATAAAAAAACGTCATTATTAAAACATGAATAACTATATGAGTGTTTAATGTCTCACTTTCCCACAGCACCCGCCCAATTTCCGAAACTGCAGTGATGCTTTGCTGATAAAGTCCTCTTCTGTCAGGGCCGCAGCTATCACGGAAACCGGGTCAGTCAGGGGACAGTACCACCATCTGGATACAGAGTGGACACACAAGAGGGAGAGAGAGGGTGGTGGACAGAGGAGGGAGAGGGCAGCAGATATGATGCACAGGCAATGGAGACACAAAATGCTGGAGCATCTTTGGGTTTGCAGTTTGGAGACTGGGATAGGAGGAGTGGAAGGAGAATGGGGAGTTGAGGGGTGGGGAAAGTCAAGCAGGGAGGGAGATAATGGCTAGCAGAATAAGTAGGCAGGTGGTGGGGGGGGGAGGGACAGTGGCAGAGCGGTTTAAACTGCACACAGGCAATAGCTGTGACCTTGCCACTGCGAGGCAGCAGCTCTACCTGCTGCACCACACTTCCCATCACATTTGTACCTCTTTCCTAAGTCACCAAGAGATGTTATCATCAGAAGGATGCTGTTTAATTCTGATAATCAGCAAAATATTCAGAAATCCTCGATGCCTCATCAGGTAATCATAGGAGCAGAATTAGGCTATTCGGCCCATCAAGTCTCCTCCACCATTAAATCATGGCTGATCTATCTCTCCCTCTCAAACGCATTCTGCCTTCTCCCCACAACCTTTGACACCCGTACTAATCAAGTATCTGTCAAGCTTTGGTTTAAAATACCCAATGACTTGGCCTCCACAGCCTTCTGTGGTAAAGAATTCCACAGATTCACCGCCCTCTGACTAAAGAAATTCCTCCTCATCTCCTTCCTAAATTCTGAGGCTGTGCCTTCTGTTCCTAGACTCTCCCACTAGTGGAAACATCCTCTCCACATCCATTCTACCCAGGCCTTTCACTATTCGCTAAGTTTCAATGAGGTCCCGTGTCGTCAAACGCTCATCATATGTTAGTTAACCCACTCGTTCGTGGGATCATTTTCGTAAACCTCTGGACTCTCTCCCTCTCCTCAGATATGGGGCCCAAACCTGCCCACAATGTAATGTTCATTGTGCTTGTTTATCACTGTTGAGCGCCCAGCTCTCGTCCAATTCTCCAGGCCTCTGGTTCCAGGTTCCCTTCTGGCTCCTGCGCTCTCTTTACATTTATTGGGAATTTTATTGTAATAATGCATAACATCTAAAAACAGAATATTAAAAAGGTAGACACAAGGAACTACATAAAAAGACACAAAGTGTTGCAATAACTCAGCAAGTCAGGCCGCATCTCTGGAGAACATGGATAGGTGACGTCTCGATCAAGACCCATCAGACACATAAGAAAACGTGTTGAGTATTAATGCTGGTCCCACTACCAAAGGACAGCATACACTGGATAATAAGAGTTCTACTGTTCTTGGTTAGACCAAATATAGGTTGCAGTCAGTGTGGGGTTAGTGGTGAGGTGGGGAATGTGCTTGTTCTCTGCCCTGGGACAGGCTGCCAGAGGCTGGAGCATTGCTGGTAATCCCGGCCTCACCCTCCATCTGGTCCTCCCCAGACTAACATCTTCCTTCACCAGCTCCCAGTTCAGGGCTGAGCCTGCTGGTATTGAACACGACAGCAGCAGAGTCAGAACAAGCAGGAACGTAGAGATTCATGCCCCAATACCTTGGAAAACAATCAATCAAAAATTAATCAAAGGGTTAAAGAGAACTTTGGATCCGTATACACTGAAAACCTAATGGTTACTGTCGACTTAGAACATAAACATAGGACATAGAATGTACAGCACAAGAACAGTGTCACAATGTCCGTGCCATTTAAAGGCCATCTCTTATTCACCCGCTCATAACCCATATACATCAATTCCTTGCATATCCATGTACCTATGCAAAAGTATCTTAAAACATCACTATTGTACCTGCCTCCACCACCACCCCAGGCAGCGCGTTCCAAGCACCTACCACCCTCTGTGTAAAAAACCTGCCCCGCACATTTCTTTTAAACTTTGCCCCTCTCACCATAAAGCTGTGCCCGCTGGCATTTCATTTTTCCATCCTGGAAAAAAGCTTCTGACTACATTATCCATGTCTCGCATGAATTTATTCACTTCTATCAGGTCTCCCCACAACCTCTGGCATTGTTCTGGTAAAGCTCCTCTGCACCCTCTCCACACCGTTCATGGGTGACCAGGTCTGCACGCATGTAGCTGCATGACTCCAACACTGGTGGCAGATTCACACAACAACCTCATGTCTTTTTTGGGATGTGGGAGGAAATGCCAGCATTTATTTTAAGAGGGCTTGTATACAAAAACAGGAATGTAATGTTGAGGCTCTATCAGGCGCTGGTCAGGCCGTAATTGGAATGTTGTGAACAATTTTGGGCACCATATCTGAGGGAGGATGAGCTCATCCAGCAAACAACAGCAGAATGTTAGGAGCAAATGAGATTGGAAAGCAGAGGTGAGCTCTGGGTCAATGAGAAGAACACTTGCCACCAGCCTTCCTGCTGGATCTGACGTGGAGGTGGCTGACAGCTGGGAGCCTGCCCTCAGCTGGTCACACCACCTTTGGAGTACTGTGAGCACAGGTAGGATGTGCAGGCTCTGGAGAGGGCCCAGCGGAGATTTACGAGAATTATTCCAGGAATTAGTGGGTTAGCATATGATGAGCGTTTGACGCCACTGTGCCTGTACTCGCTGGAGGGTAGAAGGTCGAGGGTGACCCTCATTAAAACTTACAGAATAATTAAATGGAAAGGATGTTTCCACTGGTGGCAGGGTCTCAGACCAGAGGTTGTAGCCTCAGAATTAAAGGGCACCCTTTGAGAGAGGAAGAACTTCTTTAGTCAGAGGGTAGTTAATCTGTGGAACTCATTGCCACAGAGGGCTGTGGAGGCCAAGTTAGTGGATATTTTTTTAAGGCAGAGATAGACTAATTCTTGATTAGAATGGATTAGAATATCCAAGGGATATGGAGAGAAGGCAGGAATGGGGTACTGATTGTGGATGATCAGCCATGATCACAGTGAATGGCAGTGCAGGGTCGAAGGGCAGAATGGCCTAATCCTGCACCTATTGTCTATTGTCTAAACTCAGGGAGTTTACCACAAAGCACTGGTGCTCTGGCACTCAGCTCCAGCCCCATCACCCCCAGAGGATGACTCATGGACGTGTCTATGTTGACAGAAGCTGTACTCCACACAAGCAGAGATGACCCGAGACCTGCTCAATTAATAAAGGCTTCAGCACTTCTCATGAAATGGAAATGATCATAAATGTTTCAGCAGTCAAAATCTCCCATATCAGTCATCTGCATCTTTCCACTATCAGCAGACCTTTCCATTAAGGTGACAGATTGAAGGGATTGTTTGAAAGACACAGCATGGCAACTGGCCCTTCGACCCACCGAGTCTGCGCCAACCAACGATCACCCATTCACACTAGTTCCACATTATCTACATTATCCCACTTTCTCATCCACTCCCTACACTCCCTGGTGCAATTTACATAGGGCCAATTAACCTACAAACTTTTGGGCTGTGGGAGGAAACCGGAGCACCCGGAGAAAACCCACACGGTCACAGGGAGAATAAGCAAACTCTACACAAGACAGCACCTGAGCTCAGGATTAAACATGTGAGGCAGCAGCTCTACCCGCTGCACCACTGTGCCGCCCTTTCCTCCAGCAGTTATGTTTTGCTCATGATCCCAGGGTACAGGATGCTGCCCCCGCAGCAGAGACTGAAACCTGGGGCAGAGTTTCAGAATTAAGGAGCACTCTTTTAACATGGAGTTGAGTAGGTAACCTTTCTCGTAGAGGGGATGATTTAACAAGTCTATCTATGTGGCAGATGGTCACTGCAAGACCAGGGTAGGTTCATGGGGGAGGTGTGTAATGATGAACCACGGGTGGGTGGGGCAAGATTAGAGCAACCAGGAGTATTTTATATGCACCAAAACGGAACAATCAAAATCTTACTTGCATGAACGTTACATGTTTTCTTTCTAATTGTTTTGCTCTAATATCTTGGGGTTTTTGCACGCTTTATTTTTTACTGCCGTGCAGATGTTTATATGTAATTTATATTTAGTGGGTTTGTCTGAGTCTGTGAACCTGCTGCAAGCAACTTTCTACTGCACCTCACCACACTGTGCATCTGACAATAAATATACTGACGTGACTTACGTGGACAACTTCAAAGGTTGATACAGCCGACCACTGCTCCTATCTTGTGCGTTCAGTAAGAGTTCTGGAACATTTAATTCCCCGCACCTCATGGTAGTCCCCAGAACCAGCCCACATCTCACCCTCATCTGAATCTTGGTTGAATCCTGGACAACAGACAGATTCACGCATTGGAACGTAGAAGGCAGGGTTAGAAACATCAAAGACAAACACAAAATGCTGGAGTAACTCAGCGGGACAGGCAGCATCTCTGGAGGGAAGGAATGGGTAGAGACCCTTCTTCAGACTGAGAGTGAGGGGAGAGGGAAACTTGAGAAAGATCAGGTGTGAATATGACAAAGCAGGTTAGGAACACCAATATCTTGCAACTGTTTCAATCATATCTTGGAAAACTTTTTCCATTCCATGATATCTGGCGACATTACAGGAGATTAAATAGTTGTTTCAAAATATTCAAACTTGTCATATTCATCATTAAATCAAGGAGAATATTTGTGTTGTGAAAGTCATTGAAAGTAGGCATGCAGGTGCAGCAGGCAGTGAAAAAAGCGAATGGTATGTTAGCTTTCATAGCAAAAGGATTTGAGTACAGGAGCAGGGAGGTTCTACTTCAGTTGTACAGGGTCTTGGTGAGACCACACCTGGAGTATTGCGTTCAGTTTTGGTCTCCAAATCTGAGGAAGGACATTATTGCCATAGAGGGAGTGCAGAGAAGGTTCACCAGACTGATTCCTGGGATGTCAGGACTGTCTTATGAAGAAAGACTGGATAGACTCGGTTTATACTCTCTGGAATTTAGGAGATTGAGAGGGGATCTTATAGAAACTTACAAAATTCTTAAAGGGTTGGACAGGCTAGATGCAGGAAGATTGTTCCCGATGTTGGGGAAGTCCAGGACAAGGGGTCACAGCTTAAGGATAAGGGGGAAATCCTTTAAGACCTGAGATGAGAAAGACTTTTTTCACACAGAGAGTGGTGAGTCTCTGGAACTCTCTGCCACAGAGGGTAGTTGAGGCCAGTTCATTGGCTATATTTAAGAGTGAGTTGGATGTGGCCCTTGTGGCTAAGGGGATCAGAGGGTATGGAGAGAAGGCAGGTACGGGATACTGAGTTGGATGATCAGCCATGATCATATTGAATGGCGGTGCAGGCTCGAAGGGCTGAATGGCCTACTGCTGCACCTAATTTCTATGTTTCTATGTTTATCAAGTAAAAGCCACATTTCAATTTGTACTTTACAAAAGCTGTATGCTTTCTGAATAAATTCTGTCATAAATATTAAATATAAGGAATAGGTCAGACAGAGAGGCATATAAAATATTAATCTGCACTTAGCCATTTCAATCACAAGAGTAGCAGTCACCCACTTTTTTGTGTGAAACTAATTTGTTTTTAAGATACTGATGGATCAATGTGCGTTAAAGGGCAAACAGTCACACTGGAGTGAGAATGAATCATGATGAATAAGGAAGGACTGTGGAACACATTATGATTTAAACAGAGAGAGATCAGTCTCCTGCGCCACTCTGGGATCCTCAACACAACACAAGAACCGGAGCTACTGAAATTCCTTGTCCCATATCTCCGCACCTGCCAAGTCCATCACAGGTACTGACCTCCCCACCATCGAGCAGCTTCTGTCGGGGAAGGAGTTCAGTTTTAGTTTATTGTCACATGTACCGAGGTACAGTGAGAAGCTTTTGTTGCGGGCTGACCAGTCAGTAGAACGACAGCTTTATAATTCAGCCATCCACAGTGTATAGATACATGATAAGGGAATAACGTTTGTGCAAGGTAAAGCTAGCAAAGTCCGATCAAAGATCAGAGAGTGGGTGGTTATAGTTCGGTAGCCTGCATCGTTGTTCTCCCATAAAGAGAGCATTGCAGAGCGGTGTTGCCCAGACCACCCCACCTTGTCCTTGTCGCTCTCTCTCTCACCATCAGACCCTGCTGGGCAACACTGACCATCAACCTAGCTGTGGCCATTGATCACAGCTCACGATCCCCCTCCTGTGGCTGCTGCCAGTACTTCAGGCATGCACATACAACCCAGTTATCAATCTTTGCCAATGCAGTGTATTTTACATCCAGTCCTACATGTTTTAACTCAGCGGGACAGGCAGTATCTCTGGAGAGAAGGATTGGGTGACTCTTGAAGGTCTCGACCCGAAATGTCACCAATTCCTTTTCTCCAGAGATGCTGCCTGTCCCGCCTGTTATTCCAGCTTTTTGTGTTTATTTTCGGTTTAAACCAGCATCTGCAATTCCTTCTTATACACCTAGGCGTTTTATTTTTGAATTCTTCGAAAGCTTTCTGAAAGTCCAAATCCATCATGTGTACCCGTTCTCCCTCATCCATTCGACCAAATCCATCATCAAATAATTTCAATATAATCACCAAGGAAGTTCACCAATTCCTATATTTTCTCGGAAGTTTGAAGATGTCGCTAAATACTCTGTTGCAGGTCTATACGTGTACGGTGGCAAGCCCACTGACTGGTTGTATCACGGCCTGGTTCGGTAACTTGAACGACCAAGAATGAAGGTGGACATACGGCCCAGGTCCCTTCCCGAGAGCCGGCTCCACACATGAGCTGCCTGTCGGAGATGCCCAGCGTGCCGTTCCGTGACGCAGAGAGACGTGTACTCTACAGGCTGCTCCTGCACACTCTGCACTTCCTCACCCTCGTCTTCCGTCCGGACACGCCCTGGCGGTCCTTGTCACCACCTGACGAGGGGAGCGGTCCCCAGTGGAGGTTTCTCTAAAAGGGAGTTCTCCCGCTTTACATCGGGAACCTGGTGGAGAATGTTGCACATGGCTGTGGCCTGTAACAGATATTTGTGCCGGTTCACAGACTCGCCAGCCGCCTGTCACTTCTGTGGCGAGGACAAAACTGTGTTCCGTGTGTACATGGAGTGTGAGAGGTTGCAGCTCCTGTACGAGTGTCTGAAGGGACTGCTCCTCAAGTTTTGGCTGCACTTTAGCCCCACGCTCCTGATCTTTGGTCACCCGGTACAGAGGGGGGAGGGTCGAGAGGGAGGGAGGAGGTCTCCCTGTCAGTTTGCTCCTGGGCCTGGCCAAGATGACCATTCGCGGGTCCATGCAGGCGATGTTTCTGCCCGGGGTCGACTGCCTGTCACTCTTCCGGGCCAATGTCCATGCCCCCGTGTCCCTGGAGAGGGAACACGCGGTGTCCACGGGGACTCTGGAGGCCGTCCGTGAACGCTGGTCGGCGCGGGGGATCGAGTGCATTGTTGATAAAGTTGACAATATTTTAACCTGATGATGACTGTTTGATTGTAAACTGCCAATGGCAATCTTTATTTTGTTACTACTCTGCATTTGTGTAGAATTTAATAAAAGCATTTTGAATTATTATAAAAAAGAATGAAGGAGACTGTAGCAAGTGGTGGACACTGCCTGGTCCGTCACAGGTACTGACCTCCCCAACATCGAAGGGATCTATAGGAGGAGCTGCCTCAAAAAGGCAATCAGCATCATCAGAGACCCACACCACCCTGGCCACGCTCTCATCTCGCTGCCACATCGGCAAGAAGTACAGGAGCCCGATAGTCATGACCTCAAGGTTCAAGAACAGCTTCTTCCCAGCAACCATCAGCTCTGCACAACCCTACACATACATTCCAGGAGTGCTGTTATTGCAACTTTTATAATTGATTCCAACATTTCACCCACTGTTAACGCAAGGTTTACTTGTCTATAATTTCCTGCGTTTTCTCGCCCTCCTTATTTTAAATTGTGTGCTTTCATTTACCACAATCAGCTAATGTCAGCCTGGAGTTTGGGTGAATTGAATTAGATTCCATCCTCTGTCTCTGTCTGAAGACGCATCCCGACCCTAAACGTCACCTATCCATGTTCTCCACAGATGCTGCCTGACCCACTGAGTTACTCCAGCACTCTGTGAAACGTCACCTCTCCATGTTCTCCACAGATGCTGCCTGACCCGCTGAGTTACTCCAGCACTCTGTGTCTCTCCATCCTCTACAAAGTCCCAGCTCACGGTCGTGGCTCCCCTCTTGTGGTGGGGGATGGTACTGCAGTTCAGCCCCCCACCTGAAACCAAACTCAGACAGAGAGGCCACACACACCCCAGTGGAGCAGCCCCTCAGATTCCATTTGGCTAAAGGCACGGACATTGAATTATCTAATTTGATGTAAACCCCCGCCGTCTACAACCCTAGACCCACTCTGTGCACACTCACCTTTATATCTCCCACTCAGTTCCTCCCCCTCCTGATCATCTCCTCCACCCCCCTCATGAATATTAATATTCAATTATTGTTTATTAACATAAAATAATTATCTTGAAATTAACATTTCTCAGGCATGGCTGATCATAATTAATTTTTAATATATTGCAGGCAGCACCAAACCCCAGTCCGTGTGTGTGCGTGTGTGAGTGTGTGTCCGAGTGAGTGTGTGTGCGTGAGTGTGCACACGTGTTTGTGTGTGTGTGTGTGTGTGAGGGCCTGTGAGCGTGTGTATGTGTGTGTATGCGTGTGTGAGCATGTGAGCGTGTATGAGTGCGGCTGTGTGAGTATGTGTGAGTATGTGTGTGATGTGTGTGTGGGTGAGTGTGTGCGAGTGTGTGTGTGTGCGTGCGAATGTGTCTGTGCGGGTGTGTGTGTGTGTCAGGGGAAGGCTTAACTCTGGTGATGATTAGTCATCAGAGCTGGGTCCCACATGTGATATTGTCGGGGAATTCTGGGCATTTCCAAATACAGGAATGAAAAGCCAGGCTTTAAACGTGCGGGGATTTCCTGGTCTCTATAGCAACAGAGTTTATTATTGGTTATTCACTTTACGTGGTGCAGCAGGTAGAGCGGGTGGTGACAGTGATTGTGCCTTCATCGGTCAGAGCATTGAGTGGAAGGAAGTCATGATGCAGTTTTATAGGACTTGGGTCAGGCTGCATTTGGAGTATTGCGTGCAGTTCTGGTTGCCCCCATCACAGGAAGGATGTGGAGGCTTTGGAGGGGAGGTTTGCAGAATGCCATCTGGATTAGAGGGTTTCAGCTATAAGGAGAGGTTGGCAGACTGTTTTCTCTGGAGTGTCAGTGGTTGGGGGGGGGGAAACCTGATGGAAGCTTATAAAATGCACAGATAGGGTAGACAATTCCCATGGGATGAAATTGTCAAAGTCTAGAGGGCGTAGCTCTAAGGTGGCAGTGACGGACACCTGCTAACCTACACACCTGTGAGTTGTGGGAGGAAACCGGAGGGAAAGGGAACGTCCGGGGAGAACATGCAGACGGCACCCCACGTCAGGATCGAACCAGTTCTCCCCACCCAACAACCTGAAAGGCCAGCACGGTTTCTCCCTCCACAGACGCTGCCTGACCCACTGAGTTCCTCCAGCACTTTGTGTTTTGCCCTAGATTCCAGCATCTGCAGTTCCTTGTAGTAGGAACAGTTTCTTCCCAGCTGTTATCAAGCAACTGAACCATCCTACCACAACCAAGTCAAGTCAAGTCAAGTATATTCGTCACATACAGATACGGGATGTGCAGTGAAATGAAAAGTGGCAATGCTCGCAGATTGTGCAAAAAAACAACCAACAAACTACAAACAGAATCACGTGTTCTTTTACATATTAGTATTAGTGGTTCAGTAAAGTTAGTCCCTGGTGAGATAGGAGTTTACAGTCCTAATGGCCTCTGGGAAGAAATTCCTTCTCAACCTCTCCGTTCTCACAGCATGGCAACGGAGGCGTTTGCCTGACCATAGCAGCTGGAACAGTCCGTTGCAAGGGTGGAAGGGGTCTCCCATTATCTTATTGGCTCTGGAGTTGCACCTCCTGATGTACAGTTCCTGCAGGGGGGCGAGTGAAATTCCCATAGTGCGTTCAGCCAAACGCACTACTCTCTGCAGAGCCTTCTTGTCCTGGGCAGAGCAATTCCCAAACCAGATTGTAATATTTCCGGACAAGATGCTTTCCACAGCCGCTGAGTAGAGGCACTGGAGGATCCTCAGAGACACTCTGAATTTCCTCAATTGCCTGAGGTGGTAAAGGCGCTGCCTTGCCTTACTCACGAGTGCTGCAGCGTGCCATGTCCATGCCATGCCGCAAGTGGCGGCACTGCCTGGCAGCTACGGCTCGCCTGCAGTCTGTCTGTTTTTTCTCTTTTTTTTGTTTTCTTCTGTCTGTTTTAGTTTAGTTTATTGAGTTGTGTAGGTGTGGGTGGTGGGAGAAACATGGTTTTAGTGTCTTCCTTCGGGGGAATGCGACCTTTTCTTGTCGTTTCCCCATCTCCGTCTCCATCTGCGCTGAGGCCTAATGGCGGAGCTGACGGCCTAGTGGCTGTGGCGGTGTTCCAGCAGCGGCAGCGGCAGTGGCCCGACCTGGAGCTGTGGCGGCGTTCCGGCGTTCCGGCAGCTGCAACAGCCCGACCTGGAGCTGTGGCGCCATTCTGGCGTTCCGGCGGCGGTGGCGGCGCGGCTTCCTAGGCCCGGCCACGGGCCCAGTGGGCGACATCGTCGGGAGCTCGCAGGTCACAGGTTGGTGACCTGTTTTCCGGAGCTCCCGCAACAACCGCTGCGTCCTCTGGACTGGAGGGCGGCAGATTCGGCAGCTTCGACCGCCCCGGGCCGCGGAGTCTGAATCGGCCCGATCGCGGAGCTGGATTCACCCGCGGGATTGACTTACCATCACCCAGCAGGGGTCACAACATCGGAGGCCTGGATCGCCTCAGTGCAGAGGAAGAACAAGAAGGGAAGAGACAAGGACTAAGACTTTTGCCTTCCATCACAGTGAGGAGGTGCCTGGTGAACTCACTGTGGTGGATGTTAGATTTGTGTTTATTGTGTGGTTTTGTTGTTTTTATTATATGTATGACTGCAGGCACGAAATTTCGTTCAGAGCGAAAGGTCTGAATGACAATAAAGGTAGCATTTCATATCCTCAGAGATGTGGACTCCCACGTATTTAAAAGAGAGCAGTCCTGAACTATCTACCTCATTGGTGACCCTTGGACTATCTTTGATTGGACTTTGCAGGCTTTACCTTGCACTAAACGTCATTCCCTTATGCAGTATCTGTATACCTGGAATGACTCAATTGTAATCATGTATTATCTTTCCACTGACTGCTGAGCATGCATTCACTGTGCCTCGTTAAACATGGTAATAAACTAAACTGAAAGCATTCTGTTGCCTGGGCATGGCACGTAACATAAAGTCCCCAGGAATCTGAAAGTGAAACTGAAGGCTCAGTTTCAGCAAATATTGCTGACAGGTGGTCATGAGGAACAGCAGGCGCTGGAACATAAAGTTCCAGGGCCAAACACAAAGTGCTGGAGGAACTCAGCGGGCCAGGCACCCCCTGTGGAGGGGATAGTTAACGGACAATCATACTTTAATGTCACATGTACCCAGACACAGTGAAGTTGTGTGTTTTGTACGCTATGGTATACATGATCACAATCACACACCAGCTCAAGCCTGCAAGGACTGGTGTGTAACTGATGACCGTGGAGCGAGTTCACATTCGCCGTGATCCTGCTGTGTCTTGCACCTTCCAAGCCCCCAGTTCTTAAAAATATTGAGTCTTATCTTGGTCGTAAAGGCCCGTGGTCCTGGCGACGGCAGTGGCTCGTAGGGTCAATGGGGATCGTAGGGGTCAATGCAGCAGTCATAGGGGCCAGTGTATGGGTCGTAGGGTTTGGTCGTAGGCGTCAGTGTAGGGGTCAGTGTTGGGGGTGGTAGGGTCAATGCAGTGGTCGGGGTCAGTGTTGGGGGTGGTAGGGTCAGTGCAGTGGTCATAGGGGTCAGTGTGAGGGTGGTAGGGGTCAGTGTTGGGGTCATAGGGGTCGGTGTAGGGGTGGTAGCGGTAGGGGTCAGTGTAGGACCCTGGCTGGAATTTACCCACTGGAAGGCAGCAGGTGTGGGTTTGGAGAGGGAAGTGTGTAACACACACGCACTCACAGTGTTCAGAGCCGATCGTGGCAGCATATCTCCAGCCAGCGCTGCAGCGCCCAGACTGACCAACGCCCAGGGTGATGGCGCATGTCCACTCCCACCTCAGCGAGAACCTCCACCCACTACACAGAACTATATGTGGTTCACTGCTGTGGACAGAGCACCATATTTACACGGCTGTTTTGCTGCTGTTAGGAATTTCATTGTTCCGTTTCGGGACATTCTTGACCGCCTGTGGGATTTTGGGAAATCTCAAGCCTCAGTGAGGAAGGCCAGTGGTCTGGGGAATGGGGGGAGGGGTAGAGGGTGGGGGAAGGGGACAGGAGAGGATCAGATGAACGAGGGGGGGGGGGGGGAAGATGCAAACTCCGTGAGACAGCAGATATCTAACCAGCCAGACTGACGTGTTTCCTGCATGTGGTTATGCAGCTGGGACCGCCAGTGTTGTCAGGCTGCATGCTCACTCACAATACACAAACTCTTTCCTGTTGCTGCTTGTCACAACTTCCCCGTTGGGTAACGTTGCAGCAGGGCCCACACTGGGGATTGGGCAACGGTCTGTCAGTGATGACATTGTTACTGATATTTGGGTCACTGTGATGGGAATTAAATTCTTTCCACATCTGACGGGACAGAGGAGCTGCTACAGGTGATACCAGAAGACAAACTAATCCACAACCACAGCTTCCTATGGTGTAAGCTACAATAACAATAGCAGGCTGCAACTTGCATTCAAATATATACCTTATATTATATGTGTAAAGTAAATACACATTTGGAGTATTGGGGTCAGCTCTGGTTGCCACATTAACAACATCTTTCCTATAACAGGGAGACCAAAACTGAACAGAATACCCTAAATGTTGCCTGAGCAATGTCTTGTACTACCTCCCAACATCTATATTCAATACTCAGACTGATGAAGGTCAATGTGCTGAAATCCTTCTTGTGAAAGCACTTTCAGGGAACGATGTACCTGCACTTGTAGCCCCATCTGCTCTACAACAGTTCCCAGAGCCCTGCCGTCCATGAAAGGGAAGGGTGAGAGGGGAAGAGTTTCACACAGATGTGTGAGCAAGCTCTTCATAGAGGCTGGCCAGTGCCTGGAACACACCAGAGAGGCGGCTGAAGCAGATATGTTAGTGACATTTAAAAGTGTGTGTATGTGCACACACACAGACACACACACAATAAGGAATATGTGCAGTTAGACAGGTGATGATCTTACATAGAAACATAGAAACATAGAAATTAGGTGCAGAGTAGGCCATTCAGCCCTTCGAGCCTGCACCGCCATTCAATATGATCATGGCTGATCATCCAACTCAGTATCCCGTACCTGCCTTCTCTCCATACCCTCTGATCCCTTAGCCACAAGGGCCACATCCAACTCACTCTTAAATATAGCCAATGAACTGGCCTCAACTACCCTCTGTGGCAGAGAGTTCCAGAGACTCACCACTCTCTGTGTGAAGAAAGTTCTCATCTCGGTCTTAAAGGATTTCCCCCTTATCCTTAAGCTGTGACCCCTTGTCCTGACTTCCCCAACATCGGGAACAATCTTCCTGCATCTAGCCTGTCCAACCCCTTAAGAATTTTGTAAGTTTCTATAAGATCCCCTCTTAATCTCCTAAATTCCAGAGAGTATAAACCAAGTCTATCCAGTCTTTCTTCATAGACAGTCCTGACATCCCAGGAATCAGTCTGGTGAACCTTCTCTGCACTCCCTCTATGGCAATAATGTCCTTCCTCAGATTTGGAGACCAAAACTGCACGCAATACTCCAGGTGTGGTCTCACCAAGACCCTGTACAACTGAAGTAGAACCTCCCTGCTCCTGTACTCAAATCCTTTTGCTATGAAAGCTAACATACCATTCGCTTTTTTCACTGCCTGCTGCACCTGCATGCCTACTTTCAATGACTGGTGTACCATGACACCCAGGTCTCGCTGCATCTCCCCTTTTCCTAATCGGCCACCATTTAAATAATATTCTGCTTTCTTGGCATCATGTCCAGCGTTTATTGTGGACCGAAGGGCCTGTTCCTGTGCTGTACTGTCCCATGTTCTGTGGTGAACCGTTCACTGGGAGGTGTGGGTGGGTAATCCATCGCAACCTCTCTGGAGATTGAGTCAATCTGATTCAGTGCAGATAAACAGGTCAATGCCTATATCACCCTGAATCACTTCATCAGGGACAAGACGGCTTCTTTGCGGGCCATGTTGTGGGGAGTGGTTGGGAGGTGCAAGGGAGGTAATGAGTTGGAAGTACAGGGCGCTCTTGGATTGTATAGGAAAGAACTGCAGATGCTGGTTTAAATCAGACTGAAGAAGGGTCTCGAACCGAAACGTCACCCATTCCTTCTCTCCAGAGATGCTGCCTGTCCCGCTGAGTTACTCCAGCTTTTTTGTGTCTACCTTGCGTTCTTGGATTGGGCTTCCAGGAGGAAGTACCAGCTCCACAGGCATACGAGGCCAACGGTCAGATCCGCCCATGGGGATTAACGCAGGATTAGTGTAAGTGGGTGGTTGCGGGCTGGCATGACTCAGTGGGCTGAAGCGCCTGCTTCGCACGACAGAGGAGTGAGTGGTGTCTAGGTAGATCCATCCAACTGGTGTGCTTGAAGAGGGCATGAGGAAGATTCAAACCCAGGACTTGGGCATCCACAGTATGGTCATTCTCTCCCTCCATCGCTGACACCCTCGGGCTTCAGTGTCCACTTTCACCAAATGGGCTTCACGATTCATCAAGGCTCGTGCAAAGCATCTTCCAAAACTATCGGCAGCTACACAGAAACAAGTTCCCTGACCCCTTCCCCAGCCTGATCCCTTCCCCAGTCTGCCTCCTGTGGTCCAGAACCAATACACATTCTCCACCCCTTTCAAGAACCATAAACCTCACGAGTCAAAAGATTTCATGCAATAAATATATAATCGTACCATCATTACGTGTTTGAAACCACAGCTAGTGATCAACACAATGCCTGCACCATGACTCATGCACCATGGGCCATCATTTAGTGGAAAACGAAACTACAACGTCCCTGTAGACACACACGCATGCATGCACAAGCGCGTACACACATACAAATCCATGTACGTGCGTGCGCACACACACACACAGACAGACAGGCAGACAGACAGAACATACATCTCAGTGACTGGTCCACCCAAGTGCCAAACCCTGAACTTACAATGAGACCAAACCTGGACAACCTCAGTGTACTATTTCTATACACTGGTACTATATCTAAGATGTGCTCATGTACAGTAATACCTGCACTGAACTATAAGCAAAAAATAATGTCACTGTACCTCGGTACATGTGACAATAAACTACCACTGAACACTACTCTAACATCAACCAGTTGTTCCTGCATGTGTGACATTTGCAAATTCCAGCATCTGTACTTCCTTGTATCTTGGTAAATATCTCTCTTCTCACTTGCCTCTATATTGGATTTTTCTTTTGAAGAGCATAGAAATGTCTTTATTGATGCTCCTCTAACAACACCATCAAACACAAGTGGCCGTGAAATATTAATTGAGATACATTGATGGAATCAAATCGCTTCCTGCATTTGCCCATGCAGTCCCAGATACTTAACTAACTGCAAGATGCTTAGGGCATGTTGTAGTTGTGTATACTTATGCACATATGACTAGCAGGTTGTTTGAAACTGTCATTGCCTTTAATCAGAGCTGTTCCATATCCCACACATCTGACTTGATGCCCAGACTGCTGAAACATTATTGAAGTATGGTCCTATTTAGTTAATTTTTGGTACAAAATTATTGACTGGAAAAGATCAGCAAGTCAGGCAGCATCTGGGGAAAAAGAACAGGCAATGTTTCAAGTCCAAGGTTCATCATTAGAATCTTCCAGTGTCTGCAGATTTTTTTGGATTTTCAATGAACCTATATTACTGTTTTCAGTCTTTAACTTGTCTCTTGTTCCAGTAACAAATCTGCGACAAGCTTCTCAATCCGTGATGTTCCTTGGTGTTAATATGACCAGCGATCTGCTGTCCACCAACCACATTAATGAAACAGCCAACAAGGCACCAATATTTCCTTAGGAGACTCGGGAAATTCGGCATGTCTCCAGTGACGATTAAACATTTCTGCAGATGCGCCATAGAAAGCATACTGTGGATTGCATCACAGATTGATTTGGCAACAGCTCTGCCGAGAGAGTAATAGATGTAGCCCAGTCCATCACACAGACCAGGCTCCCCACCATTGTAGATGTAGCCCAGTCCATTACAGACCAGGCTCCCCACCATTATGAATAGCAGCCAACAAAATCAAAAACTTGCCCGATTCCTTCTTCTCCCCGCTCCCATCTGGCAGAAGGTACAGAAGCTTGCTAGCGCGCACCACCAAACTCAGGAACAGCTTCTTCCGCTCTGTTATCAGGCTTCTGAATGGTGTTTCCATAAGCTAGGGTACTGTCCGATTCACTTCTACCCCATTGGACTTTGTCTCGGAAGCAGATGCGCTACAATGCTGAGAACTATATTCTGCACTCGGTGTCTTCCCTTTGCTCTACCTGTTGTACTTGAGTTTGACTTTATTGTATTTATGTATAGTATATCTGATCTGTTTGGATAGCACGCAAAACAAAGCTTTTCACTGTACCTCTGTACATGTGATAATAATATATACGCTAAATGGGTTTTCATTTTTGTGATATTTGGGTCACAAAAATATTACAGAAATGATAACCTATTTAGAATATGTATATATATATATATATATATGTATATATATATATATATATATATGTATATATATATATATATATATATATATATATATATATATATATATATATATATATATATATATATATATATATAAATATAAATATAAATATAAATGAACAAGCTGGCTGAGAGTATACAATGAGAAGTGGCCTGTATACAAAGTGTACCCAACACATATGAGGGTGTCTTTGAACAGTGGTGGTTCTGGAGGGAAATGAAATGGCACATGCAAGACATCAGTTCCCACTCTCTCTAACATTGGAGAGAAGCTTCATCAGAGAACCCGACTGATCTGAGGTTGGGAGTTAGAGTTTTCTGGAGAGGGTGCGTGTCAATCGTGACCCAACCCTGAGTGACTTGTCATTTAGGAATGCCATGAGCCTTCATCAACCTTCACTTAATTACAAGGTGATTTGCTGTTTGACGAGTCTGACTAACACAGACTGAAACTAATCTCCTTCATGACAGCCCAGGCTACAGTTGCAGGGAATGGAGGGAGATCACGCAAACTAGGGTTTCCACCCGATATTTCCTGGTAAACATACACGCCAGATGATGTCAAACAAAGAATTGTCAGCTTCTTAGAAGAGGAGGAAAATAATGAGGGAGTGCTGTTTCATGATTTCTCAGGATCTGGTCCTAACTGCAATGTTACAGCCTCAGCCTCGAGCAAGATGTTATACTGAGGTACATCTGCCCCTTGAAACAGATGCAATAGGAATTATTTCATGGAGTGGGTCAGACCCCATTGGTTTGACTGGTATTTATCCAACAGGCTGACAGCCGATAGAGCTGCTGCCTCACTGCATCAGAGACCAGAGTTCGATCCTGACTTCGGGTGCCATCTGTGTGGAGTTTGCACGTTCTCCTCGTGACCGCGTGGGTTTCCTCTGGGTGCTTTGGTTTCCTCCTACATTCCAAAGACATGCGCATTTGTAGGTTAATTGGCCCCCTGTAAATCGTCCATAGTGTGTAGGGAGTGGATGCAGAACAAGCATGAATAGGTGATCAATGGTCTGCGTGGACTCGGTGGGCTGAAAGACCTGTATCCATGCTGTATCTTTCACTCAATCTGCCTGTCTGTCGGCCTGGCCATTATTGCATAGTTAGTGCGTACAACCTGACTTTTACATTTCCTTCCATGGAAACTGGATTTAAAAAGTACTTCAGTGACTGAGAAAATTTGGGGAGCCCTTACGTTAACTAAGATATTCCATATAAATGATAAATGAATTAGCACAAAGACAAATAATCTGGCAATATAGATTTGGTGAAACACAAGTTCTAATGAAATGAGGGCACAAAACATCCAGTGTGTGCGTGTTTAGAGCAACTGCACATGAGCCCCTGTGGCAGAGGCAGGAGAAATTATACCAGGGAAGAACTAGCCCAAAGATTAAACAAATATTGTGTTATCTTCCGTGAAAAGAGCCAAAGGGATTCTCAGATTGAGAACGTGTTTAAAGAGAATGACAAGCCGAAATAAATCAACATTAGCAAAAATAATGCTGGCAAAATGAAAGAGAAACTATGAGAACCTGTTTTGACAGGTGGTAGATTTACATATCATGGACACAGGCCCTTCAACCCACTATCTCCATGCTGACCATCTAGAAGACTATAAAACCATAAGACGTAGCAACAGAATTAGGCCATCTGCCCCATCAAATCTCCGCCATTCGATCATGGCTGATCTATCTTTCCCTCTCAACCCCATTCTCCTGCCTTCTCCTTGTAACCTTTGACCCCTTACTAACCTAAAACCTGTCAATATCGGCATTAAAAATACCCAATGACTTGGCCTTCAATGCTGTCTGTTGCAATGAATTCCACAGATTCACCACCCTCTGGCTAAAGAAATTCCTCTCATCTCCCATCTAAAGGTACATTATTTTATTCCAAGGCTGTGCTCTCTGGTCCTAGACTCTCCCACTAGTGGATACATCCTCTCCACATCCACTCTATCTATGCCAATTGCATTTTGCCTTGTGCATTTCATCAGCTCACCGTCACCCACCTACTGCAGGGATAATCTATGAATCAATAAATCCACTACCTGCACTTCCTGACGTGTACAGAAAAGCAAGCAGCCAGCGAGAATCTGTCAAGTGGGAACAGGCACCTAGTAATTAACAGTAGGATTGGACAGAACCAATGTGGATTTATGAAAAGAAAAATAATATTTGATAAATACAGGAATGAGAATGGATATGGGAACCATTTAGTGTGGCATAATTAGATTTTCAGAAGGCCTTTGCATAGGATTATTATGCAAAATTCAAGTACTGGTCTTGCTGCAGCATATTACAGTCATAGAGTCATAGAATGATACAGTGTGGAAACAGGCGCTTCGGCCCAACTTGCCCACACCAGCCAACATGTCCCAGCTACCCTAGTCCCACCTGCATGTGCTTGGTCCTTATCCTTCCAAATTTGTCCTATCCATGTACCTGTGTAACTGTTTCTTAAACGTTGGGATAGTGAAGTTCAAGTTCACATTTATTGTCACATGCACCAACTATGGTACGGTGATATTTTAGTTACCATTCAGCCATACAAGTAAAGAACACAATACACGATAGAGTTTAACATAAACATCCATCAGTGGAATCGGCATTCCTCACTGTGATGGAAGGCAATAAAGTTCAGTCCCAGCCTCAACTACCTCCTCTGGCAGCTTGTTCCATACACCCACCACCCTTTCTGTGAAAAAGTTACCCCTCGGATTCCTATTAAATCTTTTCCACTTCACCATGAACCTATGTCCTCTGGTCCTCGATTCCCCTACTCTGGGCAACAGACTCCGTGCATCTACCCGATCAATTCCTCCCATGATCAACTGGGCCAATAGGCAGCTTTCCACACTGAGGGTGGTGAATATATGAAGCGAGCTGCCAAAGGAAGAGGTAGAGCAGGGTACAAACAGTAAAAGAGTTTCTTGGGTAAATGGATGGGAAAGGTCCAGGCACTGGCAGGTTGGGATAGTTTGGTAACATCATCGGGGGGAATGGGCGAGATGGGCCAAAGGGCCGTTTCAGTGCTGTGTGGCACTGCGGCTAGTGAGGTAAACTTTTACAAAGCAGAGTGACAATTTGGCAGATGAAGAAAGCAAATCCAAAAAAATCACCTGGCTGCTTTTGGTGAGTATAACTGCAAGAGTTCTGTTAACAGGGATGTACACGCTGGCCACTCGACACAATATCAGGTACAACACAATTGGGTGTAGTCTTCATTACTGCACAGCAACCAGTGAGGGACCGTAATGAGGTACTTGCCCTGGTTACTCAGCAATGGTAATTGGTGCTGGATTTCTGTTGCAGCCTTTAACCCATCACAGCTTCTCATTACACAGCCAGGAAAACAAGTGTTAACCATGGATGAGGAAGCAATGAAGAACAGGCAGTTCCTCAATACTAAGCCCATCATTCTGTGCACTAGCTCACCATTTCCTGTCCATTTTATACTTGTACAATTTTGCAGAAGTATATTTCAAATGGGATCTTACCTCTAGGAGATAGGCCTGTATTACAGTGATTCAAAGATGGCTCCAATTCAACGTCTGTTGGAAGGTTAATGTCCGAACCACTGCACCACCTCAGGTGCCTTTACCTGCTGCAGTCGTAGGGGGTGCAGATTGTGAAGCTGGAGTAACTCAGCGGGACCGGCAGCATTTCTGGAGCGAAGGAATGGGTGATGTTTTGGGTCGAGACCCTTCTTCAGGCTATTAAACACTACAACCTCCAACTACAAACTGCCTTGATTGCACTAGGGATATGGGGGGAAGGCATATTTTTGTCTTTGCACTGTATTGTGTTTTTATATATTGAACTACATTTTGTTACTTACTACTGAGTACTGAGTAATTGTGGAATGCAATCACTGCAAACAGATGACAGAGACAATTAAATAATGAAATAAATTGTGTTTTTAATTTTATACAACAGTTGAACAATACATTAAGTGTACATACACAGAAACATGTCTAACATACAGTTGCCCGACACATGTTCTGCCTGGAATAAGAACTACTGTATGGTCTTGACAGAGGTTAAGGTATTTGCAAGAATCAGCATATGAAAAATAAGGAATTGTGTCCTCCCCCATTTCCACTGGGCCCCAAGTGGATGGTTTAATCCAATCAAGCGATGGCCAAAGAAGGTGTCACTGAAGGGACATTCAATCAGTTTGCTACACACACAGGAATCTTGAGCAAAACAAGGTGCTGGAATAACTCAGCAGCATTTGTGCAGGGAAATGAATAAATGATGTTTTGGGCAGGGACCCTTCTTCATAGTTTTTTTTTTAAAAAGCCCATGTTCTTCCTCAGCCGACCCAAAGTGCTGCCTGTTCACTCCCTCCAGAGGATGCCCAACCACTGAGAGAACCTAGCACTTTGTTTGGCATCGTTCTCTATATATGGCTCAGCTAAGGAGCCAACGTTGAGAGTGGATGATGCCCCAACAGTGAGGAAAGTAGGCTCACTACCTGAAACATCACCTATCCATGTTCTCCACAGATGCTGCCTGACCCGCTGAGTTACTCCAGCACTCTGTGAAACGTTACCTATCCATGTTCTCCAGAGATGCTGCCTGAACCGCTGAGCTACTCCAGCTTCTCGAGTCTATCATAGGCTGCCTATAGATAGGACCAAGCCAGTAGGAATTCCTATGGTCAGACAGAGACACTGCTGGATATGGAGAAAATCTTCCCATTCAGGGGGTTCATGATATGAAATGTCAAAATTCTAAGTCAATCTACTCATCTTTTAAAATGAAAGCACACATCTGCCTTGTACATCCTTAATTTTATCGGTCCTGCACACGACCATGAGGATTCTTCAAATGAACAGGCATTGAATAGCTAAAGAATATTGAAGGAACTATAGAAACGTCAAACCAAAAGTAACATTAAATTATTCATAGTTGACCAAATTGTCAGGCATATAATAGATGGAAATACCTAAAATAAACACATTAGAAAGCAAGCAAGCAAACTGTCTGTGCCAATAGTGTCTGGAGGAAGTTAATATTTCCAGTGCCACTCATCTAGTTTGCTCTCCAGTTTGCTTGTGCACACCCTCGAGGCTAAAGTAGAACACCAGTCCATACAAACACTCTCCAACAGCAAGAGTTGCTTTAGAAGTACATTTAAAGAATGTAATTCTGCGCATGTCAACTGCAAATGTTACGGGAACAAGGCCCCACTTAATGTTTTTGAAAGTTTTATTGCTAGATGAAGTCCATGTGGAGCTGCTGCTTATCACCATATTGCAGGGTATTTGTCACCAAATTACACACCATCACGGGAAGCTAGTTGTGATTACAGAAGCAGCTTCTATATTGCAATCTGACATGGAAATTTAAAATGGGGGAATGTTTGCATGTTTGTCCTGTTTAAGATGCTCTACCACTGCAGTTGCCGTCTCCTGCCTCCCACCTGGTGCACACTATGGAACACTGATTAGAACATTCACAATACGTGCCAAAAACAGAAACGGATTATGAAAGGCTGCGCCCCACACTGCACAATAACTACATTATGTATGACTTTTAGCCTACACTGGTAAAGCTCCACAATCACAGAAAACATTTAGCAGTAACTCAACCATGTTACAGTCTCCCCAAGCAAAAATCAGCTCATTATCAGGTACAGTCAGTGTTAAAAACTGGTAGTTCATATGTAAAAAGACAGACACACACAAAAACTTAGATTAAATCTGGAGGACAGCATGCAGAGGTGAGAAGACACAATTTCACCTTGCTGATTTCATGATGCATGTCCAAGATATTCCTCACAAACAATACTCCTAGGCGTGGGTACTGCATTTTCAAAAGTGCTCAATTCAGAAACAAGGCAGGCAGGCTTTATAACCCCCCCCCCCCCCTCTCATTTGCACAACAGATGAAATCATACTTTGGTGAGGGGCAAGAGTCACACTCCAATGACTTAGCAAATACAATCTGGAGCAACAAGGCATTGTTCCACTTCACATTTATTAACAGGCTTACCGACACTTTATTTATACTGCATTTTGGTTGAGAATATTGAAAATGTATTACGTGGTTGTAGTCACATCTCATGGCATGACCTTCTCGCCAGGGAGGGAGGTGGAACACACTGTGGGTATTCTTAGCACCCAGCCTCACAACCAAAGATTATGCCTGGTCTTTGAACATGTGTTGGCACCTCTTGTGAAGCGGTGCTGAACATTGAACTAGTGCTCTCGGCACAAACTTGTCAAGTGGCACATCAATGCCGATAAGTCGGGTAATAACTGTATAATGAAGCACTTTTGATCGCTCATTTATATTTTGTCTTGTTAATTAACAATAAAATTGAGAAAATGTTGCAATTCCTTGTAAAATAAAATCCATGCATACCGATAGTTAGTGAGGAAGATTAGTGCAAATGTAGAAGGGCTGGTGCATTCTACACAATGAGATATCACACTCACTCTAGAACAACGAGAAGATAAGAATTTCTAAACAAAGCTTGACGTATTGGTACAATGTACAGAATGCTCAGCATTCATTATGCACGTGAGAGAGTACCAATTTTCAGTCTACAAATTACATTTATACGGATGCCAACAGCAAACGCACCTCTGGACTGAGTTTTTGCGCAAGCCACATGGCTCTCCTCACTAACTTGTGCAGTGGAACTGTGAAGGTGCAATTCATTGAGCTACAGCTGTGTGTGTGAGCAAGACTGACACTGCTGGGGACGGCGGTACACTTACAATCAGTGCTGGCATCTTCAGGTACTAGTGCAGGTAAAATTAGGAACAAAGAACTGAAGATGCTGATTTATACCAAAGATAGACACAAAGTGTGGAGTAACTGAGCGGGTCAGGCAGCATCTCTGGAGAAAAAGGATCAATGGCGTTTCGGGTCGGGACCCTTCTTTGATTGAAGAAGCACTTTGCAGGTAAAATTAGTTTGTGTGGTGATCGGAAAAGGCAGGTGGGTGAATAAAACCAGGGAAGACAGATTGGGAGAGTAAGAAGAGGTGTTGGAAAGTGAACAAGATCTACAAATAAGGTGTAACTCACTAACGTTAGTGTGTATTCTCTAATTGCGAAGAGTTATTGTAAAAAGGGAGTGGGGGACGATCACTAAAATAGCAGGCAGGCTTCGATACAGCTACAGTTTCACTGCAGCCACAACTCCAAGTACATCTACGACCACCTCTCGGAGGCAGCCATTCAGCCTGTGAGTTTGGCCTTGTATGTGCAGCCCTCGACCAATACAGGCAAGCCTCACATCCAGCACCAGATACACCACTTCAGAGACACTGGTACCATTCCTATGGAGATCCAACTAAGGTTACAGAGTTATCGTCAAGACACTTTGTTCAGCTGCCTTCCTAGACTGACATAGTTCAGTAAAGTGATTTCCTGATACAGGCTGAAGTGAGAATCATGAATTCATAGCTGTAACAGATGTTTGCTCGTTGCTATGAGCAGGTGGTATCAGAGACACCTATTTGTACTTGTGCAAGTCAATGTGTTCATTATTGAGCTGTTGCCATTGGCAACACAAGGGTAAAAGTGGCCTGCCACTAAGTAAAATTACTGCCGTGTCTTGGGTGTGAGAAAGGGCAAGATGTCGTCAAAACCACACCAAACCTTTGAACCAAATTATTTTCATTTTTGAACAGAGCTTATTTTGCCTTACAATTGCAGTTAATAGACAGAAACTGCACTAGAACTGCAATGGACAGAATAATTTTAAAGAGTGCAAAAAGATAAAAACACACAATTTCAGTAATGCACAAACAGGTTGTTGTCAGATGGCCTTTCACCGGCCCCACTGAGTAGTAAGCAAATGATTAGATTTCTTATTGTAGGTGCTGGTACATGTGTGTGAATGAGGAACTGAACATATAGAAAATGCATCATTCCCAAACAATTATGGGTTGGGGCAAACATTTCATAGTACACGTGGACCAGGTAAGATTATCCAAATATATAACAAATAAGTAAATTAAAACAAGCTATGAAAAGTGCCAAAGAAGAACAAGAATGCCTCAAGTTTAAGACAAATGGAAGTGCTTGATGTCTACACTATTGAAGGAACCAATCTGTGGCTACCATCAGGTGCGTGTGCTGGCCTACATTAACTCACTGAATGAGAGCACTATGGACTGTTCTAACAGGCTGCTATTACCTCTCCAGCACGGTGGCAGGGATGGAAACAGGTCAAGGCTGATGGTATTTGAAAGCAATGTCAGCACAAGGTTGATGATTCAAGACTACTTATCAGAAACTTTAAAAAAGCAAGCAGGGACTCCAATCCTTTGCTGTTTATACTCCACACCCTTAAGGCTATTAGACGATATAGAAAGACGTGACACCAGTGAAATTCAACATGAGCTACTGAGACCGTGGCTTCCCTCAATACTGGAGGAACAAAACAGACCTCAAACTGTCACACTTATCAGATGACAAAACAAAACATTGTGTCTAAGAATCAACTTCAAATTAAATGCAGAAGATTTATAGTGACCATAGAATTGAACTGCAGCATTATTTTCAAGCCATGTTTTGGACTTTAATCTATTTTATAACATAGGTGACCCATGAAAAGTTCTAATGCAAAATACTGCAGGTGCTGGGAATATTCCAGGGTTCATGGCAGAACGAGCCGAGAGCCATCGTTTACGTCACCAAAAGATGCCACCAGACCCGCTGCAAATTCCCAGCAACACCAGCATTTTGCTTTTGCGCGAGAGTGCTCAGTGAATTCAAACAAATTTCCTGGAAAGGGCAATCAAAATTGATGGCTAAATATTCAGTTATTTAGAATAATCTTCAGGGGCTAGCTGAAGCAGGTGTGATGACATGGAGTGCATCCAGTACGAAATGATTGGGCAATAATGCTCAATTTGTGAAAAACACAAAGGAAGCCCTCAGACCACTGACTTGAAAATACGATCGTACATAAACAACAGACTACATTATTATATTACTCAGTGCCCTTGGGCAACATATGTTTGCAGGCTATTTACTTGTTCTCTTTCTGATAGAAGGATTGCAAGTGAATCAAAATATAGTGCTGGTGGAGAGGGAGATGCTACAGTTTGAGAGGCAGGGATGAGAACATAAAAAAGCTGGACCAGCAAACAACAATGTGCCTTCAGAGTAAAACGTACTCCTATCCCTCTCCCAACCTCCCTTTCTTTCTTAAAGTGATCGGCAGGTCCTTCAGGGTAAATCTGAAGTACCAGGATGCAATAAGCATGATGAATAAGACAGAAAAAGACATGTTGTGCTACAGAATACTAAGTCCAACCACAGAGTAGTAACTCATCATATGAAAGTACTATCCGATGGGACTGGATTCCTTTATAGGCAGGCAAGAGTTTTGTGAGGGGTTGGGAGCAGTTTCATTCGCATGATGCCCGTGCTGAAGTATCCCTCGTCACTGCCGCTGCTTTTCACGCTGATCTGCTCGTCAGAGTCACTCACACCACTATTGCTCCAATCCAGTTCCCTCACCATGCACTCAGTGCTTTCCACATCCACATCAATTTCTTCTGCAGGAGAAAACAAAAGATCACCAGAAGTAGTGAGAGCTTTGCACTTTGTTAATCATTTTATATTCCCATTCCATTTATTTAAATGCGTTTATATTGTTGAAATAAACCTTTGTTTTTTTTTTAAAGTACTTTTAGAACACCGCTACTTATTGTTACAAAATCCTTTAATTTACGGGAAATTTATGGTTTAACATGGCAATAATCATCAAATGTACGCAGTGAAATTATCTGACCACACGCCCAGACATAATCCCATCTCCCAACGCTGTCCAATTTCACAGCATTATCATCATTCACCACAACCAAGTGGTACGTTTCTTTGGAATATTACCAAAATTCCCTAGATTCAGGAAATGTTTCATCAGATTAGAAAATAACAATGTAACTAACTCCTTTATTTAAAAGGGAGACCAAAAGTAGGAAACCACAGCCTAATTAGCTCAACCCAAAAACACAAATGGGCATAAGGCCATGTGACTATAAGCCTGTTCTGCTTTTCAATATGATCATAACTGATCAACCAGATCCAGCATTCCATATTGCATTCCACATATCCTTACCGGCAACTGGTGGTCCGGTACCTCCTTTAATCCAAACAAAATTACTAGAGTGCACTTGAGATCCCTACCCAGAAACAGTGAGATGTATACAGACAGTAGCTCAGGTTAAGCAGGGACAGTGGGTGAACTGGGAAAGTGTAGAAAAGGAGATTTAGCTGGAGGGACATTTGGTGCATGGAAGTGGGTCATGTCAGTTTCCTTACAAGGGCTATTTATGATGTCCTGCCATCACCACAGAACCTCAAACAATGGGTAGGTGGGGACCCAGCATGTCCCTTGTGTGTAGAGGTAGCAACATTGAGGCATATTTTGTCAGGATGTAGGAATAGTCTTTCTCAGGGTCAGTATACTTGGCAGCATAACCAGGTATTGAAGTTCACAGCTACAGGAAGAGAAGAGAACGCAAGTGAAGTCAGTAGGCATCAGGACTGAGAGTGTAGCAATTAATTTTGCCTGTGTGGGAGAGAAAGGTAGAGGGAAGTTTTCAGACAGGTATAAGTGAGGCCAGTTACGGGGAGCCAATGATTGGGAAATGCAGGTAGATTTGGGAGGAAAGTTTGTTGCTCCGCAGTAAATTATTAGTACTCATTTGAGACCTGATATAGTGTTATGGTCAGTTAGTCAGCGGATAGTGTATTTTATAGAACTGACGGTGCCTTGGGAGAACTTAGTGGATGAGACTTATGAAAGGAAAAGACTTAGATATGTAGTCGGCAGCAGAGGTTGAGCAGCGAGGATGGAGAGCAAGAGTATGTCCGGAAGAGGTGGGTTGTAGAGGTTTCATGGCGACATCCACCACGTCACTATATGGAGAGCTAGGAATTTGTGGACAGAGTTTGCGTCAAGCCACAAAGGAGATGTCAGAGGCAGCAGAGCAACGCAGTAGGTGGATTTGGTGGAGAAAAAAAAGTGTCAGTTGGGGGCAGAAAGGAAACGTATGACATGCAATATGTGTATTGCTTTGTAAGTGTATCCAAGTTTTATGCAAGGTTGATATTAGAGGCTTTACAAGTTAAATGATGGGTTAGGATAAGTGGCAGACAGGATGCCAGTGTTTAGCATTTGTTTGAATTCATTTGAGTGAGTTAATTGTGTGCAGTTTCCTTTATTTAGTACATACTAGTTGCATAGGTGGTGAGAGCAGGTATTAAAGGTCTCGACTCGAAATGTCACCCATTCCTTCTCTCCTGAGATGCAGCCTGTCCCGCTGAGTTACTCCAGCTTTTTGTGTTTATCTTAGGTATAGACGGTGGTTGTTCTGGGCCGCCAGAACTAACTGTTGAGCCTTCCCAAGGTGTCGTGGGCCTGACTCAATGAAACACCACTGAAGGGAAGTGTCCCATGATCGCCCCAATGATATACTTGCATCTACACAATTCGTTTTTTTAATGTGCTTGTTTACATGGTCGCTGATTATTGCATACGGAATTAGATATTGCCCTCAGCATGTTGTACAATCAGCTTAGATAATAGTTTAGTTTTGGGCTTGGTTTTCTTGGTTGAGCGCTTATCCTGGTGTTACAGCACAAGCACTTTGTGTTTTAATTGTAATTTAGATAAGAACCGGTGAGCTCCTAGACAACACTGAGAAAAGTGCTGAGGACTCAAGTGGCTTAAATCCAGAGACGAAGATCTCTATCGAAATGGTGAGAGAGGCCAAACACATAAGCCAGTGTTTAAATAGGATAAGGAATTAAAGAGCGACAACTGAAAGCTCAGGGTACCTAGTATGTTGGATGGAACTACTGTACAGGTGAATGTTGGTCAGTGTGCCCTCGGTGAGTCGAAGGGCATGTTCTCACACTGTATCTCTAAACTAAACACTGTACCAACAAACTCATTGGAAGAAGCACGTGATCTTGCAGTGAATGTTTGCTCTGGCTTTAGATATTACCTTGATCAGAGTCTGATCTCTCGGAAGAAACCGTTGATCCTATGCTATCCGTTCGCGTCCTCTCAATGTTCAGCAGTTCCAGCTGCCGTTTTAGGTGACGCTGCTCTCGCTGTAGCTGATCTATCTGATGAAGAGCCCTCCTGTCACCTTCTTCAAGTGTCTAGAAGGAAACACATATAACTGAAGAGCAAAGAAAAAACCCACACATCATGGGAATCAGAAATAAAAAGCCAAATAATGGAAATAGCCAATCAGGGAAGAGAGAAACAGAGGGCATTTCAGGTTGGTGAGTTTTGCCAGAACAAGGAAACGTTAGACATTGAGCATTATTTAGTTTGAAAGAAAAAGGGTGGCAAGAACAAAATTAAATTTTGTTATAGATTGGAGACGAAGTGAACCAAGCGATGGCTGGTGATGCAAGCTGAGTGAAGATAGTGAAGCCTTGATAAGTGAACTATTTGGAAACTAAAATATTTCTTACATTCGCTGACTAGTAAGTCTGTTAAAAGAACATGAAATTAAGACATGCTCAAATAAATATCCCAACTCCAAGTGTTACAAGGATGCACTCAATATCACCCTAAGGTGCACTTTCACTCCATTAGTGGTGAAATACAGGATTTCTACTTTATCTTCAAAAATCAAAATTTGAATGATGGTGGCAAGGCAAAGGCTTTGAGATATCTCTCATCAATATTCACTGCAAACATGTACTGGGTACCACTGAAAAAGTGCCGTGATATGGTCCACAATTCAATAAGAGCTGGAGGAAGTATACCATGCAATAATGCCTTTGTAACCAATTTTGACTTGTCTGAGGATAAAGGATATGTAAAAGTCCAAGAAACGTAGGCTTTAGTTGCTAAAAAACATATCTGATTGCAATGAAGTTACATTTAACACCCTAAAGACCAGTGGTGAATTAGCCAAGTTTTTCTGCAGAGCTAATGAGGGTACAGAGTTTCTGCCTGCAGCTTACTTTGATATGTAACTTGGCTTTCATAAGTAAACTGAGTGTGGTATGCCTTGTACTCTCTGCTCCCACTGGTACCAATTCTTTCAAGCGTTCCAAGCAAAGTCGCAGATGGGCTCGCCTGGTTAAACAAAAAAGACATTCATTTAAATTTACAACACAGCAACCGATAGGAAAAGAAAACACCAAAATACTGCACCTTTTAGATTGCTGATCAGGTAAAACTGCAACTCCATTCAACTTCACTTCAAACCTCTCCATCTTTAATTAGTTGAATTTCATAAACTGGCTGATCATATTTCATATATATATATTTTTTAGGTTTATTATCATGTGAACTGAGGTAGAGTGCAAAGTTTTGTTTTACATGCTATCCAAAAAGATCAGATATACTACACATGAATACAATCAACTCAAACTAAAGTACAATAGATAGAGCAAAGGGGAAGATACAGAGCGCAGAATATCATTCTCAACATCATAGTGTATCAGCTCCAGAGACAAAGTCCAACGTCGTCAATGGGGTAGAGGCGAGTTGCACAGTAGCCTAGCTTTTGGCGGTGCCAATCTTGAGGTGCTTTGGCGTTACGAGGAAAGGAACACGTGGATATACAACAAGAAGTTCCTTCATCAACTAGGGAACGTCAATATGTGAGATTGGCAAACATAACCCAAAGGGCAGAGCTTCCATTAAGTCAACACTCCATTGGTAAATGGCTGCACAATATACCCAAGGATCCAAGGGTTGAGAACTGTGGGTTACTTCCAAACTCAATGTGTCAAAATTGAGCAATGACGACCTGTTCGCCCAGGAGGAACATTGTGAATGAAATAATAAATTCATGCAGACTCCACATCTGACCACATCTGGAGTATTGTGTACAGTTTTGGTCTCCTAATTTGAGGAAGGACATCCTTGTGATTGAGGCAGTGCAGCGTAGGTTCATGAGATTGATCCCTGGGATGGCAGGACTGTCAAATGAGGAAAGATTGAAAAGACTAGGCCTGTATTCACTGGCGTTTAGAAGGATGAGGGGGAATCTTATAGAAACATATAAAATCATAAAAGCACTGGAAAAGCTAGATGCAGGAAAAATGTTCCCAATGTTGGGCAAAAAGTCCAGAACCAGGGGCCACATTCTTAGAATTAAGGGGAGGTCATTTAAGACTGAGAAAAAACTTTTTTACCCAGAGTTGTGAATTTATGGAATTCCCTGCCACAGAGGGCAGTGGAGGCCAAATCACTGGATGGATTTAAGAGAGCGTTGGATAGAGCTCTAGGGGCTAGTGGAGTCAAGGGATATGGGGAGAAGGCAGGCATGAGTTATTGATAGCGGACGATCAGCCATGATCACAATGAATGGCGGTGCTGGCTCGAAGGGCCGAATGGCCTCCTCCTGCACCTATTTTCTATGTTTCTATGATGCTGTAGAAACATATGGGGACAATGGAGGATTACATCAGCACTGCGGTGACAGGTTGTTTCTCAGGTTCAAAGGGCCTAGTGCTGCTCCTAACCCACACATGAACCTGCCCAGATGGGGATCGACCCATAAAAGCAGGAACTGCAGAACTAGACCTTGAAGGGCGGAATTGGGTGTAAATATAGAACACAGAACATAGAAACATAGAAACATAGAAATTAGGTGCAGGAGTAGGCCATTCAGCCCTTCGAGCCTGCACCGCCATTCAATATGATCATGGCTGATCATCCAACTCAGTATCCCGTACCTGCCTTCTCTCCATACCCTCTGATCCCCATAGCCACAAGGGCCACATCCAACTCACTCTTAAATATAGCCAATGAACTGGCCTCAACTACCCTCTGTGGCAGAGAGTTCCAGAGACTCACCACTCTCTGTGTGAAAAAAGTCTTTCTCATCTCGGTCTTAAAGGATTTCCCCCTTATCCTTAAGCTGTGACCCCTTGTCCTGGACTTCCCCAACATCGGGAACAATCTTCCTGCATCTAGCCTGTCCAACCCCTTAAGAATTTTGTAAGTTTCTATAAGATCCCCTCTCAATCTCCCAAATTCCAGAGAGTATAAACCGAGTCTATCCAGTCTTTCTTCATAAGACAGTCCTGACATCCCAGGAATCAGTCTGGTGAACCTTCTCTGCACTCCCTCTATGGCAATAATGTCCTTCCTCAGATTTGGAGACCAAAACTGTACGCAATACTCCAGGTGTGGTCTCACCAAGACCCTGTACAACTGAAGTAGAACCTCCCTGCTCCTGTACTCAAATCCTTTTGCTATGAAAGCTAACATACCATTCGCTTTTTTCACTGCCTGCTGCACCTGCATGCCTACTTTCAATGACTGGTGTACCATGACACCCAGGTCTCGCTGCATCTCCCCTTTTCCTAATCGGCCACCATTTAAATAATAGTCTGCTTTCCTGTTTTTGCCACCAAAGTGGATAACCTCACATTTATCCACATTATACTGCATCTGCCAAACATTTGCCCACTCACCCAGCCTATCCAAGTCACCTTGCAGTCTCCTAGCATCCTCCTCACAGCGAACACTGCCCCCCAGCTTAGAGTCATCCGCAAACTTGGAGATATTGCCTTCAATTCCCTCATCCAGATCATTAATATATATTGTAAATAGCTGGGGTCCCAGCACTGAGCCCTGCGGTACCCCACTAGTTACTGCCTGCCATTGTGAAAAGGACCCGTTTACTCCTACTCTTTGCTTCCTGTTTGCCAGCCAGTTCTCTATCCACATCAATACTGAACCCCTAATACCGTATGCTTTAAGTTTGTATACTAATCTCTTATGTGGGACCTTGTCGAAAGCCTTCTGGAAGTCCAGATATACCACATCCACTGGTTCTCCCTTATCCACGCTACTAGTTACATCCTCGAAAAATTCCACAAGATTCGTCAGACATGATTTACCTTTTGTAAATCCATGCTGACTTTGTCCAATGATTTCACCACTTTCCAAATGTGCTGCTATCCCATCTTTAATAACTGACTCTAGCAGTTTCCCCACTACCGATGTTAGACTAACTGGTCTGTAATTCCCCGTTTTCTCTCTCCCTCCCTTCTTAAAAAGAGGGGTTACATTTGCTACCCGCCAATCCTCAGGAACTACTCCAGAATCTAAAGAGTTTTGAAAGATTATCACTAATGCATCCACTATTTCCTGAGCTACTTCCTTAAGTACTCTGGGATGTAGCCTATCTGGCCCTGATACAGCAGAGAACAGCAGAGGAATAGGCCCTTTGGCCCACTATGTTTGTGCTGAACATGATGCCTAGTTGAACTGATCTCATCTGCCTGCACATGATCATACTAACACTAATCCATGTGCAAATAAAACCAGCCTTGCTGATTCTTCATGTTAATCACACTTTATGCCTCAGAATAGTAAGATTAAACGAGACCTTACCAGTTTGAAGTTTGATCCTTATTTTATGAGGAGTTGCGATGAGGGATTTCGTGAAGACCCCGCCGGCACGCATGCGCGACAATCTTCAAAGTAGCGGTGTGGAATCACAGATAACAACAACGACTGAAGATAGTAAGATTAAGAGACACTAATATACCAGTTGACCTTATGACAGAGTGTTGGGAGCGGAGGGCACGAAATCCCTCATCGTAACTCCTCATAAAATGAGGATCAAACTTCAAACTGGTAATTTCTCATTTAATCTTACTACTTTTTCTTCGGAGTTTCAAAGCTCTGTGATTCCATGCCCTGGACCACGTCCATGCTCACACACTGCGGTAATTACTGATGGAGGAAGTATGTTAACGTATTTCAGACGAACAAGCTGAAAAATAATAACGTGTTTATTAAACAAAAACCGCTGAATTCGGGGACAAACATTTAGGGAACATCACTTAAAACTGAATCCGCAAACGTTGCGGGAGCGGCCACAGGTTTGTTATAAAAACGATGAAATGTAGTTTCACTGGCCCAGCCCGCTGTTGCAAGGACATGATCCATGGGTACCTCCATGGTCCTCGCCGCTGATGTGGATGCAGCCCTGGTGGAATGAGATTTTTAAATGTTAGTGTCTATACTTGCTGCACCCAATACCACCCTGAGCCACCTGGAGATAGTCTGCACCGTCGCCCTGTGATGTGGGTTTTTATATCTGATAAACAGACCCGTCTCCATTTTCCTGATGTTGTGTGTGACATTGATACAATGTCGGAGATAGGTGGCTATACAGTGTCGTACATCAACGGGGTATGCTATGAATTCCAATTTCAGACCTGTAGATCCAGGCCTGTGTGGTTTAAGTAACTCATCTATAAAGAAAGTCACTTTATTGGGGGTCGAGGCCATTCTATCCAGTTTTAGTTTATGTAGGGTCCGGACCCGTTGTGCTGTGGTCAGTGCCATTAACATCACCACTTTGAAGGTGAGTTTGTCCAGTGGTAAATCCAACATAGGCGACAAGCTCCTGAGTAGGGACAACACAACCCCAATATCCCAGGTAATATTATATCGTGGTCGGGGAGGGTTGGAATTGAATATACCCCTCATGAGTTTAGATACCAGCTGGTGAGATCCCACTCCAATGTTGAGGTAGGATGACAGTGCACTCCTGGCACTGTTTATGGCACTGTAACTGAGGGCCTCATCATAATGAAGGCCCGCGAGGAATTCCAGCACGTTGGTGATCGTAGCAGGTCTTGGTCCGACTACAGAAGGCCTCCCATTTCCTTATGTGGGTGAGGTACTGCTTTCTTGTGGACTCTCTGCATGATGCTGTAATGATGTCCATGGTTCTTGTTGACAGCCCGAATTCCAGTAATGGCATCTTCAGAACCTGCAAGCCAACAGATTCAGATGACCATGGCACGGATGATTTTCCCGTTATAGAATTGGTCAACAAATTCGGGCATTTGGTAACCTGTACCCATGGTTCTTTCATCATGTTGAGGACCACCGGGTACCATGGTTGTGTGGGCCAGTCGGTTATTATCAGTATACCCGATGCAGAATCTAGTTGAATTTTCTGCAATACCCGACTGATGAGGCAGAATGGGGGAAATGCATAGAAAAACCATTTCCCCCAATGCAGCGAGAACGCGTCCTTCGCCACTGCCCCAGGATCTGGTTCCCAAGAGACATATGTTGGTATCTGATGGTTCAACCTGGACGCAAAGAGGTTGAATTCTGGTGTTCCATATTTGGCTATAATTTTAGCAAATATTTGGGGATTCAACATCCACTCGATGTCATTAAATACTCGTGACATGGTGTCCGCCACTGTATTGAGCTTACCCGGAAGGTACGTAGCTGATATCCAAATATTTATTTCAATTCACCAGGGCCAAATTGTTTGCCAATTCATCACAAGATATTGACTTGATACCACCTATATGGTTTAAATACGCCACCACTGTGGTATTATCTATTTGAAGACGGACATGCGTATGATGCAGATTTGTGAGCTCCCAGCCCGTGAAATGCTCCCAGCATTTCCAAATAGTTCATACCTTGTGATTGAAGAAGAGTAGACTCGTGCAAATCCCATCTGCCGCCACAACTGGAAGTGGTGTCGGTAGCTCCCCAGCCCTGGGCGCTTGCGTCGGTTTGTAACACGACTGATGGGTTTGATATAATTTTGGGATTAAAACAATCACGAATATTGCTAATCCACCATTGTAGCTCAATTTTTGCCTTGTTTGGCAGCTGCATAGGTCTGTCAAAATATCCAGCGTTCGCTTTTAATGCTTACATTTTTGCTCTTTGCAGGTTTGATAGTGTAACGGGCCAAATTGTGCAGCTGGAAATGTAGCTACAAGTTTTCCAATAACCTTAGCAGCTTGTCTAATAGTCGGTTTCCTGGCGCAAGCAAGGCTGTTACATGCCTCTATTATGTCTGTTGCTTTGTTTCCTGGGACAGTGGCAATCATATGATTGGTGTTAATTGTGAATCCCAGATAGTCCATAACCACAGAGGGGTTAAACTTAGATTTGTCTGGATGGATGACAAACCCTAGTTTCTTTAATAATAATTTGGTAGCTGTTACTGCTAATTTAACTAATTCCAAAGTTATGCCATGACTATGTGGTTTTGTCTTCTTAGAGACACAAATACTGGTTTTAGTATTTTGGTAAACAACCTAGGGGCTGTTGTAAGCCCATTAGGTAGGGCTTTGTATTGCCATAGTTGCTCCATCCAGACATATTTTAAGTATTTATGGTGATGTTCCAGTATAAGTACTGAATAGTATGCATCTTTTAGGTCGATGCAGGTCATGAAGCACCCTCTGGAAATCAATTGCTTAGCCATTTCAAATGTTTCCATCTTGAAATGGATACATTGTACAAAGGTATTCAAGTTGGTTAAATCAATTATGATACGACATCCACCATCTTTTTTGGTTTTAATAAAGATGTTAGATACACACTCAAGAGGTTCATGTGTCGTTTTTTCTATAACCCCCTTGGCGTATAACCTTAATAGTTCCGCATGTCCTTCCACTTTTTCTTTGTGAGAAAGTGCAAATTTCCAGTTAGGTACATGCTGAGCTGGGGGAAGGTGTCCATTTATGAATTCAATTTCATAACCCTGAATACTTTGTAATATAAAAGTGTCAGAAGTTATAGAACCCCATGCATCCCAGAATGTACGCAACCTCCCTCCTACTTGTGAGGTTATACATGCAGCACTCCCAAGAGAACCGAACCCCCTTACTCCATGGCTACCCGCAGGGCTTGATGTTCTGGCCTTTCTTGATTCGTTGTGTTGCTGGGATGTGGGGTTGGCGCATCTTCCAGGCTGGTCGCTGTGGGCCCTGTCCTAAAAAAGGCTTTTGTTGATAGGACGCGACCGGAGGTTTGGTTCTAGTTGCCCTAGGGTTGAACCCGAGGCCTGTTTGATATTGCATAAGGATGCTGTCTATGATATGCCGGTGGTCTGCTCGAGGATGATGGTTTCATCAACCCGACTGCTTTTGCTTCCTCGTCCAGGTCTTTTACCTGTTTTGGCAGGTCTTCACCGAACAATTGTCTCGGTGGCGGCGTAACATTGGCTTTGCACAAACCCGCGAATTTTGGGTTTAGTGTTGGACGGATGGAGCTCTTACGAAAGCAGTTTATCTCATACTATGAAGAAGGGTCTCGACCCGAAACGTCGCCTATCTCCTTCGCTCCTTAGATGCTGCTGCACCCGCTGAGTTTCTTCAGCTTTTTGTGTAACCCTATCTCATACTATGTATTGCATAGCAAAGCTAATGCATCCTGTTGTTCTTCCGACATGTCCGTCCCGTCTATGGACCTGACAAAGGTAGTAATGCCCGAGGTCAATAATTTCACGCGTTTTTGTATTTTTAATTCCTGGGCCCTGATCCCAGGACTGATGTTATCCCAGATGGGTTTGTTGACGGTAGGGACATTGAACGACACACAATTTTCTGGAGCATTGTATTTGTTGGTAGTCTCCGTGAGCACCTGTTCCTGCAGCTGGTGTGTAGTTAAATAATTGATGCTGGCCGCTAGCCTAAGCTGAAGAGGTTGCCCTGATTGTGCGAACTTCGACACTACTTCCAGAAGTTCCTCTTCAGGCATCTCTTGAAACACAGGTTCTTGCACCAACCCCTCTTCAAAGTCAGCGAATGTCTGACTTCTGGCACTCCCTAGAGGGAGTGATGTTTGGTAGTTTGGTAGAAGAGGGAGAGATGTTTGGTAGTTCTGCTGAGTGTCTTCTGGATCCTATAGACACACGCTCTTGATGGAGAAGGTCCCTTTCGAGCAGCTGCTCCACCATTCACTGCATACGAGCTATGCGACCATCGCCGCTATCTGCGGACGACAAGTCGACTTCCCCAAGTTCTGATGAACAATTGGGGCTTCTACCATCAGCCCGCATCTCGTTGAGGTGATGTCTAAAGAACCTATGTAGGTAGTCAGTGCCTGCCGCTCCTACGGGGCTACACGACTCCCGCGTGGATTTGCCGCTTGTCCGCGGTGCTCCGGACTGAAAGGGTGGAGTATTGGTGCCAGCCGCTCCTGCAGGGCTACACAAACTCCTGTTGGTATTTCCGCCTGCCTGTTGCGACTGCGGCGGTGATGAGTCGGTGCCAGCTGCTCCAGTGGGGCTACACGACATCCGCGCGGGCTTGCCGCCAGTCCCGGAAGTACAAGTCAGACTTGTGTATTCAACCACTGGTCTGCGATCTGGTGGACTGAAGCGGTGGTGACTCGATGCCAGCCGCTCCCGCGGGGCTACGCGACTTCTGAGTTGTTTTCCCACCGGTCCGCGCTCTGGCAGACTGAAGCAGTGGTGAGTCGGTGCCGGCCGCTGCAGCGGGGCTACTCGTCTGGAGTGCGGTTTTCCCACTGGTCCGCCCTCTGAAGAACTAATGGTGGGGAGATGGAGCGTGCCGTTGAAACAGGCACTGATTTCCGCACCTTTTTACCGCTGGCCCGGTGCTGTTCAGGTTGAAGCGGTAGGAAGTCAGGGTCTTGCCTACCCTGCTCCTGCGCGGTCCTTCTGCCAGTGTGCAGCTCCCTGGCCTGCTGTGGTGGAGAGTCGGGTCCTGCCGGCTGAATGGGGCTCCCCGACTTCAGCTCCGGGGATATCGGCCACTGACTTCTATCTGAAGTCCCGCGGTCCTTGGAGGCATGCTTCGATGCAGCCTTCGTTTTAGTCCTCCGTTCCATCGTCGCTGTAAGTGAATAAACAAATACAGAAACTAACCAACGCAAGGTTAGTAAAAACTTACCTGAGGGCCTTTTTGAAGCTGCCGGTAGAGGAGCGCACTCCCCCCCCAGCTATCTACTGCAAATGCGAGCGACGATATGTCGCGCATGCGTGCTGGCGGGGTCTTCACGAAGTCACTCACGTGACTCCGAAGTAAAATCTGCATACAAGGCGTGAATTTACAAGTTGTAGGAAGAAGGTCAGGATAACATGGCACATTATTTCACACAACCCCCGTGGACCACAAGACACGTGCTCATTTTACTCCAGGCTCACCGTGTTACAGCTTATGGAACTCAAGCTAACAGAGCTAATTTGTGGAAATATCAGTTGTGCAGCTGGTGCAATTGAAATCGTGCAGCTGGTGCATTTGTTGACAAGTCAAAGGACAGGTAGGTATGGATCAAGTTGGATAGAATCACTTTGCTCCAAAACCCATTGCGAGGCTCCAGAAGCCTAATCATCTGGCAAAATACACCATATAAAATGATATCTTGAATTTATGCTACCATTTTAATATTGCTATCATGAAAGTAATAGAATATTTTTTCTGAACACTAAAGATTCAGATTTAATCAAAAACATGGCAACTGCCGGACAGTAAAGGCTGTGTAAACAGTATAGTGTAAATTTCGTAATGCTTTACTTATTAGGCTCAACCATCCGAACCACCAACAGGGCTGGCCATTTCGGTTGTGAAAACTCACCCGTGCACAAACAAACTTCAGGCTCTTCAACAAGAGGGCCAGGCAAATCTGCTATCTGAAGAAGAGTCCCACCCTAAACACAGATGCTGCTCACCAGCGAGATCAACCAGCACCATGTTTCACTCAAGATTCTAGCATCTCCAAACCCAGTCTTAGGTTTTTTCCTACAAATTGTAGGCTACTTCATGTCTACAAAGCCCTCAATGGGCTTGCCCCCACCTACATTAAGAGTCTGCTCACCCACCACACCACCTCCAGGTCCCTCAGATCGGCCAACTCCCGCAGTCTAGGCATAAGCTCTGGGGCGACCGCGCCTTTGCGGTTGCAGCTCCTAGACTGTGGAACAGCATCCCTCTTCCCATCAGAACTGCCCCCTCCATCTACTCCTTTATGTCGAGACTAAAAACTCATCTCTACGCCCAAGCCTTTCTTGACGTCCTCTGAGCGAAGGCTATATGTATGTAGTGATGTTTGTATTTAATCTATGAACCACTGTTGTTTGTTATACTATTCTTACACCAATGTAAAGCACTTTGGCCAACGAGAGTTGTTTTTAAATGTGCTATATAAATAAAAGTGACTTGACTTCAATAACCATTTTTAGCACCTAATGGCAACACAAAGGTCCTGCCACCACAAACCAGGCAGGTCAGCTCCAGCTGGAAGGGCCAGCACTTCATCTCCTTCACCAACTGCTACCCACATCCCAAGTAACTCAATTAGTTGAATAATTCAGCCCATTGCATGTGTGCTGGGTCTTTGGTAGTTAACAAATTCCTACACATTTCTTACTGTTAAGTATTCAGATTTGTTTTTTAATATTATAGAATCTGTTCAAATCATCTTAATGCAGAACATTCTAGATAGCAAGTATTCATCACTATTCAGATTAGCCTATAGTTATACCCACCAAGGTTCATTGAAATTCCTTCTTCCCATGAAGTTCAGCAGAAAAAGAATACATACAGCAATAAGAACTACGATTAGTGCAAAACAATAGAGTGGTGCAAAAATTGTTGCCGACCTAAATGAGTGAAAAAATACTAACGATAATGGAAATGAGGTAGAGGAATGAGTATGTGGAAGGGGGCACGAGAGAGGTGCTTGCTTCAAGGGTCTAATAGCATTGGAGAAAAAGCTGTTCTTAAATCTGAACATTCAGGCTTTCAAGCTCCTGTATTTTCTCCCAAAAGGTAGAAGAGAGCAAAGAGAATGGCCATGGTGACAGGCGCCCTTCATGGGCCATCCAGCCATCATGATGCAATGCACAATGAAGATAGACTGGATGGATGGAAGGAAGTGACAAGCTTCTGATACTCTGGGCTGTGGTCACACTCTCTGCTGGCTAAGACAGTCCTAAACATTAAAAGGTACATTCATATTCTTACCCGATGTCTCTGGTTCTTTTGCAAATATAGCCGTTTGTGAGATGAGTACATTCAAGATACGGGCAAGGGCAGGCATATTCACTGAAATGGGGGGGGAGGGGAAATAAAGGGGTGAAAAACTGATTCAGTCATGACTCGGTCTCATTTGCAGAGATTTACTGATCAAAGATGAAGAACTGGACACCTCAATGTCATGAGGATGGGGAATTCTCGTGAGCTCAAGGGGGAAAACAAAACAAAAAAAACTGTTAGATCATTCATTCCTATTGACAGCGTGCGAACATCACGACCTGTGTCAACAACAATCAACTGCACATCCAATACAGTGTAGGAAGGAACTGCAAATGCTGGTTTACACCAAAGACAGACACAAAATGCTGGAGGAATTCAGCAGGACAGGCAGCATCTCTGGAGAGAAGGAATGGGTGACATTTCGGGTCGAGACCCTTCTTCAGTAATGTGCCTGCCATGAAATCATGCAGAAATATATAAGTACAGCAATACTACACTGCAGCACCAGTGGTTTGAAAAGCAGCTTTCATTATACTTTGCTGCGACTGGTTGAACGTTCCATTGGCCGGCCGGCCAGCGTAGAGGGAGAGCATGGTTGAATCACGCAACTCCAACCAGTGTGCAACCCAGTTACAGTTGCAACAGATCACCTGAAACTAATTGAAACATGAAGCGGAGAAAATTTAGAATCCATATTACAAGCCTGTATATTCCAGCACAGCTCAGCATGTCAGCAGCTCTAATCTTGGAACCTATCAAAAAATCATCCTAAATTAGCAGTATTTGGTACTCTCTACCCAAGATAGCCGTGTTGACTAATTACATTAAAATGACCAGAAATCTAACAGGATATCAGGACAGTGCTGGGAAACATACTGCAGTGGAAGATCAGCATGATCTTGACTTGTAGAACAGACTTAGAGCTGCAAGGGCTACTCCTGTTTCTTATGCTCTGATGGTGAGAACAATTCCAAAGCATTAGAATTATGACAGCTCTCAGAAAGAGCATATACACTCATACAAAGGCTGGAAAAAAAGTTGTATTGCTCTAGCAATTAAAAATGTCCTTATTGTGAAAAGGAACAGTGGCATAGCTGGTAGAGTTGCTGCCCCACAGCTCCAGAGACATGGGTTCGATCACGACCTAGGGTGCTGTCGGTGAGGAGTTTGTATGTTCTTCCTGTGACCGTGTGGGTTGGTAGGCCTCTGTAAAATTGCCCATAATGTGTAGGGAATGGATGAAAAAGTGGGATAACATAGAACAAGTGTGAACAGGTAATTGATGCTCAGGGTGTAACCATGCTGTATCACTAAAACAAAGTTAAAAAATTGTACAATAGTAATTTCAGACAGGCAGGCTCCTCCTAAAAGAAAACTTGGCTGTGTGATGCATCAAATTCCTCAGTTATAAATATCCTTAAGATCCTGTTTTGCAACATTCTATCTGATGCTGGCATGAAGCAAAACATTATTGAGGGCGTGTTCAGCAACTAGAAATGTCTACAATATCACAAGGAACGTGATGTAAACAATTCCCGCGGCCTTCTGCAGTTTTGAAATGTCTTAAATCTGCCATAACCTGAATATGTAGGAATGAACTGCAGATGCTGGTTTACACTGAAGATAGACAGAAAATGCTGGAATAACAGCGGAATAGGCAGCATCTCTGGAGAAACTGAATAGGTGACGTTTCGGGTCGAGACCCATCTACCTGAATACCCAAGTGTTGTCATTTTGTTTTCATTCATCATATTTCTTCTTGCCCTCGTAGCTGATCAATTTTAGATTAGCCACATGGTTTAAAAAAAACTCTTACAAGGAATAAATTTATTCAGAGAATAAAATATGATTTTCAAACCCAATTAATAAAAGATAGTCCCAGCTAGTTGCAGATCAAGCAAGGAACTAGGCTTGTATTAGATTTGTGAACATGGGGCAGTATATCAGTAATCTCACAGAAAATGGTCTTCTGGGGAAGAGTGATCAAAATACGACACAATAAAACATTATTCATCCCAGGAGGGTTATCACAGAAGGATATTTCACTGCACATCTTGTATGTGTATGACAAATAGACTTTACTTGACGAGGGAAATTGGTCTTATGAAGTATATTGAGAGCAAAAGTAAACAGTTTTAAACAGTCTCAAATGAAGAGATTAGGTAAAAATGTTAAAATCAATTGGGAAATTAGTTTAAAAATGGGCGGACAGTGAAAGACATTTTAGAATTGTGAAATATTCTATACGATCAGATATACTATTGTGAAATAAAAACTTCACAGGAAATGTCATCCATCCAAGGCTTACAAAAGTTATTAAGGATGGCATTACATCAAAATAAAGACTTCATCGAGATGCAATAACGATATTTTCATAGAATCATACAAAATAGGTGCAGGAGAAGGCCATTCGGCCCTTCGAGGCTGCACTGCCATTCAATATGATCATGGCTGATCATCCAACTCAGTATGACTGAGAACTAAAAATATTACAGAAAACAGGAAAGGTGGACTTAAAAAAGATATAGAGAAAACAGGGCAGGTGTAAACCAGCACATAAGATTCACATACTTTTAGAAAAAATGATTGTGTTTTATGCAAGTGAAAGTGTCTTTGTACCCGAGGCAGGGTTATAAAAATAAATGACAAACATGTTTAACTAATTTTATATAGAATACAAAAATCAGAAATTACTAGAAACACTCAATTTTGTTAGAATCTATGAAGGGAGAAAAAAAATGATCAACAAGGAGAAACATTAATGGTCTCTATGCCCAAAAATGCTACCTAATCTGCTAAGTATGTCCCAATATAATGTTTTTATTTACTATGTACACCAAAATATTTAATCAAGGAGAAAGAGGGCAAGTGGCCTGAAAACCCCAATAATACCAGGGGATAATGTACTAGTCAAGCTATTGATAAATATCTGGCCTGATAGTCTGTAACTATGTTCTAAAATAAGGAGTGTAATTGATTGTCATTTTCTAACATTTATTTTAAGATTGTGCAAAGCTTACAATAAACTGAACTGCAAAGATACCAATTTACAAGCCACAAAGGACAAATAAAAGATAACTGCAGATCATTTTGACAGATGTATAAAAAATGTTGTAGCTATGAAGAGATAACAGAGCAGAAACCAGCACCATGATGATCCTGCCTAAGCTATATGAACAGAAATAGTGTTTAATAAACTTAGGGTTTTTAAATAAATGATGATGTAGTTAGCAGGGTAGATAAAAGGACAGTGTATTTGGTTTTCAAACAAACAAAACAACTCTCTTCACCAACCCAAAATCAGTCTGAAGAAGGGTCCCGATCCGAAATATAATCTTTCCATGCTCTCCAGAGATGCTGCCTGACCTGCTTTGTGTTAACCAGCATTTGCAATTCCCCGTTTTTTTCACCAGCACAGAATTGTCACAAGGTTTGCGGCAATTCCAAAACCCCCTTGAAAGGGCTGTTAAAGCTACTTTTTCCTGCAATGCTGATAGCCCACAGTTAAATAATTTTAAAAATAGTTACAACAGAAAAGAAAAATGCTTCCACAACAATGCCCTAGATCCTCATTGTTTTCTAGCAAACGCAACTCTGACCCAATGGATGCACGAGACAACATTCTCCTGTCCACAACATTCGAATAGGTCTATGTTCCAAAGCGGGAGAAATATCAGAGGATCAGTCCTCCAGATAGCATACGTCATTTATCTGCTCGTAAAAAACAAAAGATCTCCAGCTGAATTTATGAACGATTCCAATTATGTCCGATTGTGTTTAGCAATGCCTGCCTCTAACATTTACAACTAAACCGAGCAGCTGTGTTTATTCAAGACTTGTTGAAGATTTTCATACTCATTACAAATGTTGTTTTGGATTCTAATTTCAAGCCGCCCATTTGCTTGCAAAATCTACAGACATTTAAAGCCTTGAATTAGTCTCTCGGACACCTATAGGTGTCCGTTTACACCTTCCCGCTATAATTCACACAAGGCTCAAATGTTTTCTCCATAAAAAACATTTTATAGCCAAGCACAAAATTAGAATGGCTTTGAAAACAGTGGGAACAACTAGCATTGGCAGCACCACCTCAATATTGGCATCCATTCAAGCACAATTAGATATGTGCAGAGGCCAAACACCATTACATATCACAAAATAATAAAATATTTATTACTGTTCTTTAAAAATATTTAAAAAATCTAAACATATAAGATGGGATCATGGAAAACAAGTGACACATGTGCAACATTTTAGGTGGCTCCAGAGAACACACAAATGGAAATTTGTCAGTGCAGACACTCTGGACTGTGCTAACTCCAGATGAAAGCTTTCAGTATTCAAATTGAATTAGCTGGCAGATAGCACTTTCCTGGGCTTAAAAGAAGACTGTGTGCCTTGTTGTCACCTTCCCCTCAGCTAACAATGATCCATTCTACATTTCCTTTATCATCGGTACACAAAAGGCTGGAGAAACTCAGCGGGTGCAGCAGCATCTAAGGAGCGAAGGAGATGGGCGACGTTTCGGGTCAAGACCCTTTATCATCGTCTGCTTTGATCTGTCGTTTTCACACCTTAACTTTTACATATCTCTAGTTTCCCTCTCCCTGACTCAGTCTGAAGAAGGGTCTGAGTTACTCCAAAATACTGGAGTAACTCAGCGGGACAGGCAGCATATCTGTCTGGAGAGAAGGAATGGGTGACGTTTCAGGTCGAGACCTTTCTTCAGACTGATGTTAGAGGAGTGGGCGAGAGATAAAATGTAGTCGGAGACAGTAAGACTAGTGGGAGAACTAGGAAGGGGAGGGGATGGAGAGAGAGGGAAAGCAATTATAAATCGGCTTGGTAATAAGCACGAGTGGATGTTTGTGGAGGATTGCTATTGTGATTGGAAGCCTATGACCAGCAGAGTATCATAGGGTAGAAACAACGAACTGCAGATGCTGGTTTACAAAAGAAGACAGAGAGTGCTGGAGCAACTCAGCGGGTCTGCGGCACAATAAATAGGTGCAGTAGTAGGCCATTCGGCCCTTTGAGCCAGCACCGCCATTCAATATGATCATGGCTGATCATCCACCATTAGTACCCCGTTCCTGCCTTATCCCCATATCCCCTGACTCCGCTATCCTTAAGACTCAATCTAACATGGATAGGTGATCTTTTGGGTTGGGACCGTTCTTCAAAGTACCACGGGGATTGGTGTTGCGACTATTGTTCTTTGCCAATACAGTAATGATTTAGATGTGGAAACAGAAGTTTTGATTCATAAGTTTACAGATGCATAAGTTTTGATTCATAAGTTTTAAGGTGGTGTTGTGGATAATGAAGTAGATTTTCAGTCTACAGAGACATTTAGGCCATTTGGAAGAGTGGGCTGAAAGATGGCAGACGGAGTTTAATGCTGATAAGTGTGAGGTGCTACATCTTGGCAGGACAAATCAAAATAGGACATAAATGATAGATAATTGAGGAATACAGTTGAACAGAGGGATCTAGGAATAACTGTGCATAGTTCCCTGAAGGTGGAATCTCATGTAGATAGGATGGTAAAGAAAGCTTTTGGTGTGCTGGCCTTTATAAATCAGAGCATTGAGTATAGAAGTTGGAATGTAATGTTAAAATTGTACAAGGCATTGGTGAGGCCAATTCTGGAGTATGGTGTACAATTTTGGTCGCCAAATTATAGGAAAGATGTCAACAAAATAGAGAGAGATTTACTAGAATGTTGCCTGGGTTTCAGCACCTAAGTTACAGAGAAAGGTTGAACAAGTTAGATCTTTATTCATTGGAGCGCAGAAGGTTAAGGGGGGATTTGATAAAGGGGTTTAAAATGATGAGAGGGATAGACAGATTTGACGTGGATAAGCTTTTTCTTTGAGAGTAGGGAAGATTCAAACAAGAGGACATGATTTGAGAATTAAGGGACATACGTTTAGGGGTAACGTGAGGGGGGACTTCTTTACTCACAGAGTGGTAGCTGTGTGGAATGAGCTTCCTGTGGAAGTGGTGGAGGCTGGTTCGATTTTATCATTTAAAAATAAATTGGATAGGTATATGGACGGGAAAGGAATGGAGGGTTATGGTCTGAGTGCAGGTAGATGGGACTAGGTAAGAGTAAGTGTTCGACACGGACTAGAAGGACCGAGATGGCCTGTGCTGTAATTGTTATATGGTTATATGGTTATATATGCCACAAAAATCAGTCGTGCTAATGATTGTGCGGAGGGTAATCTAAGGCAACAGAATGATATTAATCAACAGGTAAATTGACCAATCCTTGACAGATGGAATTTAACCTTGATAAGTGCAAGATTATGTATTTTAAGCAGCCTAATAAGAGTAGGACATATATTGTGAATGGTAGAGGCAAGGGAGTGTCGAGGTATAAAAGGAACAGTGCGGTAGAAGTCCAAAGATCCTCACTACAGGTAGATTGGAAAAAGAAGGCCTTGGGATGCTTGCTTTCATTGTGGTACAATTTTATACAACTTTGGTTAGGCACAGCTGGAATAGTGTTAAAGAAGGAACTGCAGATGCTGGAGAATCGAGGGTACACAAAAGGCTGGAGAAACTCAGCGGGTGCAGCAGCATCTAAGGAGCGAAGGAGATAGGCGACGTTTCGGGTCGAGACCCTTGGACCCTTCTTCAGTTCTGATCACCACACTATAGGAGGGATGTGACTGTACTGGAAAAGGTGCAGAGGAGATTCCTAGGATGGAATGTTTCAGTTATAAGAGCTGGCCTGAGGGGATTGAGGGAGAGAACCATATAGAGGTATACAAAATTATAAGAGGCATTGATAGGGCCAAAAGTAAGAACATTCCATGGCAGAATTGTCTAAGACCAGAGGTTTAAGGTCCAGGTGTTACGGAAATTTGAGGAAGGATTTTCCATCTAGACCATTTGCATTTGGAGAGCATTGGTTGAGGTGGTGGTGAAGGCAGGTATTCTAACATTTAAGAAGCATTCAGACCAAAACTTGACTGTAAGTAGACAACAAACCAAGTCCTAGTAAGTGAGGTTAGTATAGAAAGGTACTTGATAGCAGGCATGTTCATGGAGGGCTGAAGGGCTGGAGGCCTGCTATATGAATTTTGATTCTACATTACAGATTACTAAACCATACGGTTACACGAACATTTAAGTTATCACGTCATTTTTCATAGCTTCAGCCTACCTGTTTTTTTCCATTTCATTATGCGTTGACCTGAAAATAAATTGAGCATGGATTAGAATTCATTCAATTTAAAGGAAAACACTGGCAAATTTGCAACCAAATATCATCAAATTCGAAATAAGGACTTGCACAAACTGATTAAGTTGTACCGTGGAGGATCGTAAGTGCCTTGGACCAAGCCATTTTGATTGAGAGCCTACCAACAAAAGCGTTTTGCATTTTGCAAAAGATTTCCCTTCAGCTGGTAATCTACAAGCTTCAAGTCATTCTGGCAGAAAATGATTATCAATACCGCAAAAAACACAAAATACCATCACATAACTGGTAAACAATTCACCATTCAGCTCTTGCAATATAATGCCAAACCCTCTGCCCACAGACAAACTTTTTATTTCTAAACCTTATTCCCCCCTCAGTCAAATAAATGCCACAGCTTTGTTGCAAATGGACAGTTTTATTGAAATCCACCAAATAACAGGCAATCCGATTTGCAGAAGAGCAGCAGCAACCAAGTGCATTGGGACCCAGCCCAGCGAGTGAGTGCCCACATGGCTGGCAGGACACACAGAATAACTGCTTCCGAACAATTTTAAATGTATAAATTCCACCTTTAAAACCCACCAACATTGTGCCATTTCGCTGATAAAGAAAAGGTTCTCTACAAGGCGCTAATGGCAGTCCTTTTTGCAGAGTATGGGGCATTTGGTGGAACAAAGAGGAAAATAAAAATGAGCCACAAGAGCCTACAGCATGCCACCTGCTATCAGCGGTACTCAAAAATCAAGGGCTCGTTTGTTGAACTGTGGCACGGTGTCTCAAATTTGGCAAGAAACAGTCGACTCAAGTCTCCAATAAAATAACCGTGCTCTTTCCTTTAAGGCCAAGTTCATTTTCCAATTTGAGCTCTGCATACAGATCCAAAGATAACAAAATCTGCTCCACTACTTGCTACTGCTCTGTCACTCTGAAATCTAAACCTGGCAAAAGCAAGTTGGTTTCTGATTTTATCCCTCCATTCACAACAAAGATCAGTAAACAACTAATCAGATGAGTATACTCAGAAACAAACTTCCCGCAGCAATTTTAAGAACAATTCCAGACACATTAGTTATCCCTTATTTAATGTTAGCAAATGTTAATTTGTTTTCATTGAGACTAGGTGTCCACGGATCAAAAATTGACCCACAATGCAACAGGTACTTGGACCGTTTCCAGACCAAATACCACATTAATTTTATCTTCAATAAAACACACACGCACTCAAAGAAAAATGTAATGAAATTTAGTTTAAATAGTGAAAAAAATAAAATGAACAAATACTTGCAACATGATTCTTAACAAACAAGTTTGTTAAGGTTCAGTGCAAGCCATGTACACACTTCAGTGCAAGCCATATACACACTGTTTCCATAACCCTGTTTACAAACAAACTTCAATAATCACTGAGAAAGCAGATTTCGCTGCTGATTAATCCAACTCACTCCACCAGCGTCACCCTTCGTCCCAAGACTGGAACTGGGTGGAGAAATAAACCACAGAATTAATACAGGAAGAGCTGGACTAGTTTAAAAATACAGCATACGAATTGGCTAAATCCATGAATAATCCTTATTGCATACAGAATGATTAATATTATCGATTCTGCAAACGTGCAAGAAGCAAAGTGATCTGTGCACCTTTGAGAAAATAGCCTTAATCCCCAGATATATCGTGGCAAGCTGTGGAATCATATATGGGGAGAACAGGTAGGGGATTTTAGAATCTAGCCACGAGCCTGCCAGCCAACCACATCCAGTCTTTTTTTTAAAAGAAGGAACTGCAGATGCTGGAGAATCGAGGGTACACAAAAAGCTGGAGAAACTCAGCGGGTGCAGCAGCATCTAAGGAGCGAAGGAGATAGGCGACGTTTCGGGTCGAGACCCTTTTTCAGACTTCCCACATCCAGTCTTTACCTGCTCCCTGCACTCTTCTTGCTTTTGCTTTTTCTTTTGCTGCCAGAGTCCTCGCTTCTGTCGGGCAAGAGTGCTGCATAACCATGCTCAGCCTCTGTACAGGGCAAGAGAACAACTCAGGCAGAGTGACCGCACACTACTACACGCCTCTAGCCCCAGCTCTCCGTTACACCAATGTATCTTATCTCTCCCCACAGCTGACATTTCCCCCATCCCCATTGACAGCGCTCGCCCTCAACTCCCTCTTGCTCAGAAAAATATATACATTTGCTATAGAGAGCCACAAAGATTCACCAGTTTGGCTCCTAGGCTGACAGGTGTGTCATACATCGAGAGGCTAGGGCACAGATGCCGAGCCTCCACAGGTGACATTCGAAACACATGACATTCCTAAAATGCCCAAAGTGTAAATACAGGAATTATGTCCTTTGGTCCAGAAGTACAGAGCTAAGGGTCATGGAGTCAAAATAGAGGTTGACTATTTTGGACTGATATGTGTAGAATTGTCTTTTACTCAAAAAGGATAATAAATCTTTGGCATGGTCTATCTAGGGGTTTCTAAAGGCTGTACAATGTTTTCAAAATAGAGATCAATAGACTATGTTGGAATTAAAGGATATGGAGACAGCGTAGGAAACCTGTAATTGATAGATTGCGCTAGGGTGGAGGGTTGGCAAACTGTCCTATTCCTGTTTATATTCTTATTGTCTCCCTCCACTCACTCACTACTTCCAACTCCACAGCTGGACATTCCTACACTCCTCTCCATTCCTAATTGCACCCAACTCTCTGCCATTCACCAACTTCACCCCTTCCATTATTTGCCTCCTCTCCGCCCACCAATGTCTCCATTCTCAATCAACCCCCCCCCCCCCCCCCCCAACAACTCTAACCCGCTCCATTACCTACGCCATTCCCTCAATTGCCTCCTCCTCATTGCGTTCTCGACCACCCCACCATCTTCGGTGTAGCTGCCTCCTGCTCCCCTCACTCACCCCCGTGCCCGGCCGCCGGTTTGTTTACCTCGCTCCCGCCGCTCCAAGTAGTGCGCGGCCTCGATCAGCCGCTCGATGTTGATGAGCTGCACGGCGGTCATGGTGCGCGGGAGTCGGTGCGACTGTTGCCCGTGTTTATCCGCGTCCACCAGCTGCTCGCCGCCCCCCCCCCCCGGTGCCCGCGTCCACCAGTGTCTACCCCGGTGCCCCCGTCCACCAGTGTCTACCCCGGTGCCCCCGTCCACCAGTGTCTACCCCGGTGCCCCCGTCCACCAGTGTCTACCCCGGTCACCAGTGTCGCCCCCGTCCACTAGTGTCTACCCCGGTCACCAGTGTCGCCCCCGTCCACCAGTGTCTACTCCGGTCACCAGTGTCGTCCCCGTCCACCAGTGTCTACTCCGGTCACCAGTGTCGTCCCCGTCCACTAGTGTCTACCCCGGTCACCAGTGCCCCCGTCCACCAGTGTCTACTCCGGTCACCAGTGTCGTCCCCGTCCACCAGTGTCTACCCCGGTCACCAGTGCCCCCGTCCACCAGTGTCTACTCCGGCCACCAGTGTCTACCCCGGCGCCCCCGTCCACCAGTGTCTACCCCGGCGCCCCCGTCCACCAGTGTCTACCCCGGCGCCCGCTGCCCGGGACGACTGAACGAGTCGCGGCCGCGCGCCCAGACCGGCCCTGGACCCGCCCCCACCCGCTGGCCATTGGCTGTACCCCGCCCTCACCCGCTGGCCATTGGTCACGCCCCGCCCTGGCTCCGCCCCTACCGCTGTCCATTGGCCAGTCGGGCCGCCCGTGACCTAATCACGTGGCACCGCCCGCGCGAGACTTTTTCAAAACAAGAGCGCTGGTCCCGCCCCCTGCTGCGATTGGCCGTTCCGGCCCCCACCCGCTGCCGATTGGCCGGCCCGACTGTCCGTCAACGCGGACCACGTGCTGTAACCGTTGGCCATGACGTAATGCTGCTTGCTGTCAGAGCGAGTGATGTGTGACATGCGCAGTGAAACGCGCCCGGCCAGCCCATCCCCCAGAGACACAGAGACTTGGTGCAGGAGTCGGCCATTCAGCCCTTCCAGCCAGCACCGCCAATCAATGTGATCACTTCTGTCTTGCCTTGAGGATATTAAGTCCTGGATGGCCTTAAACTTTCTGGGACTTAATGAAGGGAAGACAGAGGTGATTTTGTTTGGACCCAATGGCTGCCATGATCCTCCCTTTGTTGATTTGGGCCCATTGGCATTGTCCGTAAGGCCAACTGTTTTGAACCTGGGTTTTAGGATGGACGGTGATTTTAAACTAGATAAACAAATAGGCGCGGTGGTTAAGTCCAGCTTCTTTCACCTAAGGAAGCTGGCAAAGGTGAAGCCTATTCTCGAGCTGCAGCATTTTGAAACAGTAATCCATGCCTTTATTACATCTAGGCTGGATTATTGTAACGCACTCTACTCTGGAGTCGCAAGAGCTTCATTGGCTCGTCTCCAGCTTGTCCAAAATGCCGCCGCTCGCCTTTTGACCGGAGCTCGAAAGAGGGAGCACATTACGCCAATTTTGGCCTCCCTTCACTGGCTCCCAGTGCATTTTCGAGTTCACTTCAAAATTCTTTTGTTTGTTTTTAAATCGCTGAATGGGCTCGCCCCGTCTTATCTCTCTGAGCTGCTCCACCTATATGCTCCTGCCCGGTGCCTCAGGTCAGCTGATCAGCTGCTCCTTGAGGTACCAAGGTCTAAGCGGAGGCTCAGAGGGGATAGAGCCTTTTCTGTTGCTGCTCCGGCACTCTGGAACACCTTGCCGCTGCACATCAGACAGGCCCCCTCACTGTCCATCTTCAAATCCTCCCTCAAGACTCATTTTTATTCCTTGGCTTTCGACACTGGCTGAGGCTTTGCTCCTGTTCTTAGTGCTTTTAATGTCTTTTAACTTTTAGAGTGTGTTTTTTATAGTCCTTCGTCTTACGGTTTTTAATGGTTTGTAATGCCTTGTCCATGAGTTCTCATGTACAGCACTTTGTGGCAACTGTAGTTGTTTAAAGCGCTTTATAAATAAAATAAATAAATAAATAAATAATCATGGCTGACCATCTACAATCAGTACCCCGTCCCTGCTTTTTTCCCCCATATCCCTTGATTCCGATAGTCCTAAGAGCTAATTCTAACTCTCTTGAAAACATTCAGTGAATTGGCCTCCACTGCCTTCCGTGGCAGAGAATTCCAGATTCACATCTCTCTAGGTGGAAACGTTTTTCCTCAACTTCGTCCTAAATGGCCGACCCCTTATTCTTAAACTGTGACCCCTGGTTCTGGACTCCCCCAACATAGGGAACATTTTTCCGGCATCCTTTCCAATCCTCTAAGAATTTTATATGTCAAAAGAAAGGATTGCCTACTGCTTCGGTCAGGAATAAAGAACCCAGAGAGTTCATAGAATATGTTCAAGGCAAAGATCGAAAGATTTTAAATTCTAAGTATTAAACTATGGCCAAATACAGGCAGGCAAGACTAGTGTAGATGTGGCATCTTGGTCAATGTAGCCAAGTTAGGCCACAGGACCTGTGCTGTGTGGTATCACTACGGATATAAGTCCAGGGAAGCGAGTGGGGAAATAGTGTTGAGTGCATGATTGGATCAAACTAGATCCAAACCAACCAAAGGAACAGCAGGCTTGAAGATTGGCCTTTTGCTGCTTCTTGCGAAAATGGTTACGGCAAGGGAGGCATTTTGTCAATCATCTTTAATTTGTAGTCAACGTTTGAACCCCTCTGACAAAGGGGAAGGAATCGCTCTGTGGTTGCCCATACCGGTCATCATTTTAAACAATCCTCTTGAATCGATTCCCTCACAATCGTCCCTGTAATAAGAGCACAACACCAGCTTCTCCATTCCGTCCATAGTCACTCATCGCTGAAACCATTTTCATAAATCTCTACAAACTCTGGAAAGCCTTTGGCACTCCAAATTATGAGTAGAGTTCCAATTGTGGTTGAACCCAGTATTTTATACACAACCCACATGACTTTCTTGCTCTTGGACTCTGTGAAGCCCAGGACCCTGCAACAAATTTGTAATCACTTGCTTATTATGCCTAGCCACCATCTAGAATTATGCACACATATTCACAGTTCGCTTCCTTTGAGGATATGCTTTTGTTTAAAGTGCTTTTTCTCATTCTTCCAACTTCAATGTAACATTAAATTTAAACTGCCATCTATCGGCACAATCCATTCCCCAGACTTTTATTTTTTACTATTAATGTCATGATTTTCCCATGATCAAAAGCAATTGTTTATGCAATAAAGGGGATGAGGGCAGTCACACAAGAATGAGGAATGTGTAGGGTTGTGAATGGCTGTTTCAAAAGTCACCCCAGAAACATACCAATCAGAAGACCACTCAGTAAGATTGTAATTGGAACCTCGGCTCTGCATTCCCATCTAGCCGCAGTAACCGTACAACACCAGCTCTAACATGCCCGCCTGCCCCCAAACATAAGAGGCCAAATGTCCTTTGTCTATCCTACAAGTCTGATTTGTACTGAAACAACTGCTGATAAGAAGTTTTTAAGAAGGAACTGCAGATGCTGGAAAATCGAAGGTAGACAAAAAATGCTGGAAGAAACTCAGCGGGTGAGGCAGCATCTATGAAACGAAGGAAATAGGCAACCCATCAACAAATAGTCACCCATTTCCTTCGCTCCATAGATGCTGCCTCACCTGCTGAGTTTCTCTAGCATTTTTGTCTACCGCTGATAAGAAGTTTATTCGGTTGTCTCTCATTCAAGCTATGAGCATTTCACATTTCCAACAGCAAAGGCTAGCAATTCATAACAGATTTCCTGTTTGAGATAGGCTTCCTCTGTGAAATGGAGTCCAGAGACAGTGTGGATAGGTTGAAACCTTTTAAACTTCTGTTTATAGTGTCCAAGATCGAATGGTAGGAAAGTTGCTGAAGATTCTGAGGGACAGAATTTGTATTCACCAGGAAAAACAGGGAAGCTAATGAATGGTAAATGCCTCAAACACTGAATTGCACCAACATCTACACACAACACACCTTTGTGCAAGCACTGAATTTTATTTAGTTTACAAAGCTATTGGTTTCTATTTTAGTTGAGCTTTGCTTGATACCATCATCTACTATGTCACAAATAGGGATTTTTGATAAGTAAAACGTGGAATACATACATACATAATGAGTCACTGAGATGTCAAAAATGTGTCAGTTAAACTGAAGGCTATGTCTGGCATCTGCATTTGTAACAAACCCCTGTACATTTAACTCAATTTGCAAGATGCTCGTTATTGATCCAAACCAAAGAAATAGTCAGTAAATGGAATCTTTTATCTGGTAATGCAGAAGTGGAACACAGTTAGCAATAGATATTAATGTGATCATACCTACAAAGCCATTAGAGTCAGTGTTCTACGTGTTCACAATTTACATTTGTTTAGTCTAAATTGGATGTTCACTAATAATAATGAAAATATTCTGAACAAGATTCTTTTTGTTTTAAGGTGGAAGCTTTCATAACTTCAATACTATAATAATAAAAAACATGATGTCGAAAATCTGAAATAAAAAGAACAGTTCAAGGACAAACAGATCAATGCTGAAGTTGTAGACTCTATAAACGAACAGTTCTGATTTCTATAGATAATGAATTTGGAGAGAATCTTATCAAAATTGAACTGACGAGTGAAAACCGTGCCTACAACTAGTGCTTTACACTGATGGGCAAAAATATATTATGCTTAGGAATTACAGCATAAAATTAAGGATAACTGCTGTTGTGACTACTGTGTTAATAACTTCAAATGTCATCATCAGGCAGTCCAGGCAGAAAATAGGTTATGCAATGAAATCCAGAGGTCTGTTAAATCCACCCTTCCTGTTCATGTACTGTCTGTGTGAGAAAGAAAAGTAAGTTATTAAAAGTGACTATTGCAAACAAATTCTAATGGAAATTACTCTATTTGAAATAACAGTGCCAATTTGTGTTTACATGCATTATAATATTGACAAAGAGTATTTCAAATTGTTAAATTTGTTATGTATCTGGACCTCATGCCTGGAGATGTTCTGTGATGCTTTCTTTGCAGAAGATCACTTCCAGCTGAATAAAAAGGGTTTAATGAACACATTTGCTTGCACAAGGTCATGGTTTATTAATAATACTCGATAGTGACTAAGATAGGAAGCAAATATAGGGTCTCAGAGACATGTTAAACCTCTTAATGACATCAATACCACAAGGACAACATTTATAATTTGCACAATGAAGGTTTCCACTGGAGCTTGTTTACCACTGGCCACTACATAAGTTGTGCAAGTAGCTCAAAGTAGTTGAGGGATCTAGTTAGAGAAGACATTCCCTCTTGCGGGAAAATCTAGAACTAGATACCACTATTCCAAAATAAGGATGTCTGTTGTAGCCTATTCACTGCAAGAAATGCAGTGTTTAACTTGCAGGAAATATATTCTTATTTTTTTAAAACTATAATGACTTTTTATGTAGTTTAGAATTTACTTTCTAAATTGTGCCGTAAAGACATGAAGAGCATTTAATTAGGAATCAGGAGCGGGATAAGCCATTTGACCGCTTGATTCTTTACCACCATTCATGACCGTAGTGGCTCATCTGATCCAAGTTCAACTCAGCAATATTTGAATCATATCATGTTATTTGAAATAAATTTGACATAACTTCAATTTCCTATATGCAACAATATTCGAAATAAGCTGTCTTTGCTATCCAGGATAATCTGACTCGTATTCTGATGGCGCTAAGCCATTCCATCGTCTACAAAGCACCAGTAAGCCTGATATAGTAATGGCCAGAGGATCTGGAGTGATGGAGGAACTGAAGGAAATCCACATTAGGCAGGAAATAGTGTTGGATAGACTGATGGGACTGAAGGCTGATAAATCCCCAGGGCCTGATGGTCTGCATCCCAGGGTACTTAAGGAAGTGGCCCTAGAAATCGTGGATGCATTGGTGATAATTTTCCAATGTTCTATAGACTCAGGATCAGTTCCTGTGGATTGGAGGGTAGCTAATGTTATCCCACTTTTTAAGAAAGGCGGGAGAGAGAAAACAGGGAATTATAGCTCCAGCTGCAGCTCCAGCTTCAGATTACTGTCGGTGGACTGTCGGGATATTGGCAGCTCGCGGGTCCGGGTGAGAGATCACTTTCCGGAGCTCCCGCAACACAACTTCTCCAGCCCATGTCGCGGGGTTGGAACGACCCGGAGCGGGTCCGTACATCGCCCGGCGTGACATTCCAGCGCCCGCCGGGGGTTCCAACTTTGTGACTTTTGGGCCTGGAGCGGGGCCGTACATTGCCAGGCGTGGCCTCAATGGCTGTGGGACTTAACATCGCCTGCCTGGGGCTTCGACATTGGGAGAGAAATGGTGCGGGGGAGAGAGAACTTTGCCTTCCATCACAGTGAGGAGGAGATTCATTGTGATGGATGTTTGTGTAAATAGAATTGTTTGTATCTTTTGTAGGAATTGTTCTGTTTGTATGGCTTGTAGAAACGGAGTTTCGTTTGAGCCTCTCTGAGGTTCGAATGACAAGTAATAAAATCTAATCTAATCTAATCTAATACTCACCGATATTTCCTTTTCTGCTGTACGTTAACAGCATAAGCATTAACAGAACCATCCATTTTCTTTCCCTGCAAAACAAAATTCAGAATACAAATCAGACGAGCTTGCTAACATTGATTATAATTTCAGCAAATAGAATGCATTACACTGAGCAAGATCCAACAGATTCAATTCCAACTCAACCTGTTCCAAAATAGCACCTCAAGGTAATTGGAAATCATACTGCTGCAGATGCTAGAAATCTGATGAATGTTCTTTGACTTGAAACATTCTCATTCCACAGATGCTGCCTTACCTGCTGAGTTTTTCCAGCATTTCCAGTTTGTACTTTAGTGTTTTGCTGTCACAGACCACTGGAGCAGTACAGCTGGTTTGAAGAAAGGAAAAATGAACAATAGTGTGCAGCCTTATTACTACGTAAGGACAGGAGATTTTTTTTGGAGATTGGATTCCCTGTTACATGCTTCATTTCGGGGTGTATTCCGCATGTTTACCCGAGCAACACTAGTGGCTGCCAGCTGCATGACAAACGGGGAATTCCATTCATAAAAATTGTACGTTACATAACGATACATATATGGTGCCTGCAGACAAATATAGCCTACTCCTGCACATATTTTCAATGTTTCTAAACAAGCTGACCCTATTGTATCATTATTTCAGTCTTTTATTTCATCTGCACCAGCAACATAAATACTAGTCACAAGGGCATCAGAAGCTTGGTATATTGCAATGACTCCTCTCCTGACATCCTAATGCGTTACCTCTTTCAAAAGGCACCAAGTCAACACTCAAGAAGTTTCATGCCATCCAAGACAAAACAACCTGCTTGTTTAGAAGCCCATACATCATTCTAAACATTCATTTCCTCCACCATTCAATGCACTCAGAGAGCAGTGCGTAGTCTACTGATTGCACTAGTTACTCACGTTGACCTGTGAAACAGTACTTCCAAAACCCACAATCTCTTCCACCAACTAAACGGGTGGCAAAGCAATGGAAACATCATCACCCGAAGATACCATTGCTAGTCACACACTACCCCGACTTGGAATTATATCACAACGCATTGTCACTGGGTTTAATTTCCAGAACTTCCAACCTGACAACTTGGGGGAGCAACTTCAACAGAAGTTTTCAAGGTCAATAAATGTTGGAATGTCAGCAATGTCTGCACCCTGAAAACTGAATAAACGAGAAAGCAACTAATACTTTCCTGGCTTCTTCTGTACCTCTGAAAATGTTTTAGCTGCTGTCTAAGCAGTATTATTCGAAAATCCCTTAAAAATTTGGTAGACAATAGTGCTGGAGAAACTCAGCGGGTGCAGCAGCATCTATGGAGCGAAGGAAATAGGCAACGTTTTGGGCCGAAACACTTCTTCTCCAGCACTTTTGTCTACCTTTGATTTTCCACCTTCTTAATCCCTTAAACATATAGTGTAAATCTACTACTCAAATAGGTCTGAACACAACAGCATTATATATTTACTTTAATTTATTAGAAAACTATCCTGCTCTGGTCCACATATATTTAGATTAAGCCCACAGTTAGTCACTGAACATTGCCAATTTATTAATCCTCTAATCCTGATACAGTATTCCTGACCAAGAACACTACCATGATAGGGCTAAAGTATGACACAGAGCAGAGAATCAGAAAAGAAACAAAGAAAAATCTTGACACAATTAGTTTACATAACTAAAATCATCTACTGTTGGACAATACATAGAGGATTGGAGAATGGCAATATAGAAATATGGGACAATAAACACAAAAGGTTTGCCACTAGGACATATTGGTATTATCAACTTGTACCAGCATGTATATATTAATCGTTCAGGAAATGTAGGTAAAGACATATTCATGCAGGTCAATAGGAAGGCAAATTGTGCTTATTGCTAGGGGAATGGACTACAAACAGGCAGTTTTACTGTAATTACACAGAGCTTTGGTGAAGACATATGGTGTACAGTTTAGAGTTGTGTTTTTGTAACCATCGTTATAACAGTTAAGGGAGATGGTCCACGTGGATCTGTGCTGGAATGATTCCTGGGGTGTGGGAGCTGTGCCATTAGAACAGACTGAGAAAGGTGGGGCCTCGACTCACTGGGTTTTGGAGCAATGAGCTATTTATAGGATAAGATGCTGCTACCTCAGGCTGGAAAATCATGAGAAAAATGGTGCACACTCTCAAGGTAGAGTTTGGCTATTTAATTCAGAGATTGAAATAAATTATTTTACTTAAAGTGAGTTTTTAGAATTCCCCACCCAAGAAGTTTGTGAACATTCAACAAATTCGAGGGCAAGATTGACAGACTTCTGGACGAACCTAAACTAATCAAGGGATATAGGGGATCAGGTAGAAAAAAATAATCTGATTCTTATTACAGCTGGATCATGCTTAAGGGTACCTGATATTCAATTTCTGAAGTAATTGCTTAGTATTCAGATTTTTAATAGGCAAGACAAGTGTAGCAATGCAGATCAACATTCACTCAGCATCCGTTGGACAAATAATCATAATCTACATGTCAATCATTCTTATAATGTACATATTTAATGAGGCACCAATGCGATTACAAGATATCCTATGTCTCATCTCACAATGTCCAAAGATCCATAATTTTAGTAGGATTCAGTGAAAAGCGATTGGAAGTACCGACTCTAAAGAATGAACATGCATTCGTCTAGTAACTGTCACATTCTTAATGTTGTCTTAAAGTGCTTTTACAGTGAATACATAGTTTGGAATGCAATCGTTGTTGAAAATCTCTACTGCTAAACATAATTATTAAGCTCAAATGTTAGTATGCAGCAGCATTCAACTCAAATTAATTTACCAGTTCAATTGTTAAACCTCTGGAAGGCCAAAGTTTTTTTAATAACCACATTAATCCATAAAATCCAATACAAACAAAACAAAATAAACCAAATGAAATTACTTTCATGAAGCACTATTTATTTTGGCATGTTCTAAAGTGTGGGGTAAATATAAATACAATATATTAACAGGAAGAGGGTTCAGAACATCATGTCAGTCACAAATGTGGGTCAACACTGGCAAAAACAGGGCGTAAAAATGTACATGGTACACATCATTAATTTGCGAATGTATCTGTTCTACTTCAGTTGTACAGGGTCTTGGTTGGAGGGTATTTCTATTACTGCAGAGAGGTTCACCAAGCTGGGATGCACTGTCTAGACTGGATAGCGGTTTATACTCTCATAAAGAATGGACACATGCTGCTTAGGGGTCACAGGCTTAAGGATGAAATCCTACCGAGATGAGAAAAGACTTTCTTCACACAGAGAATGGTGCACTGAAGTTCCTATATTTAAGAGTGAGTTGGATGGCTTGTGGCTAAGGGGATCAGAGGGTATGTGCATCAGCCATGACATAGCACGAAAAATGGCCTACTCCTGCACCTAATTTCTATGTTTCTATGTTTTCTATGTGCGATGGCTCTTCTGTGTCCTGAAGTGTAGGCAATTTCATATCCAGCCCATTCATTTGATTTCAATTCTACAAGCTTCAATTATGGCAAGTTGTCTATTGCAGCAAGTATTTATCAAACTCCACGTCAATATAAATAAGATCCGTCAACATTCCCCACTATTATATCAAGTTTCTCAGGAACACTGTACTCACTAATGTCCAGATAATAAAAATTGTGTTGAATTTGTTCCTCTTACTTTTCATAATATGGATACTTTGCCAATTTGAAGGGATGTTTTTCCAACTGAGAGAACTGCACAACCAGGAACTGTAATGTTGTCACCATCTTCCTGCCAAACCATGCAGTGGAAGTCAAATGCTCCTGGTTCTGTCAGATTAGTTTTTGTTCATTATTGTCATTTTGCTTATGTTAATTTGCCAAGTTCTTGTTTGTGATTCAATATCAGTTTATTTTAAAATATCTGGGAATGTAATTATATTTGTCAGTGAAGTGACTTTGCAATGGCAGTGCCTTGTTCATCAAGACCTGATCCAGATAACATTCAACTACTTCAACCAAGCTAAACATATTTTTGTCCAAAAATGAATTTCTCTTAACTATCCGCACTTACCTTTGAAGTATCAAAAGCACCAAATCCCATCACTTTTAACATTTCAATCTCTTCTTCCGTTTTACCCTCCATGTCTGCTTCTAAATATAAACATATATTTACAATTTATCAGTTACATCTAACCAATACATGTATTATTTTGCAAGTGATAAGGTTATTCTAGAGGACAGATGGACAGGAAATTAACAACCTGAATTAGGAATTCAATGCAAGAAAGGACTTGGCAAAGTAGAGAGAGAGCAGCTACTTGGAGAGATGTCTGTAAGCGAACAGGACAGTCACTCAAAAATCAACTGCAGCTCCACCACCAATCTTCCGGCAACCAGTGGTCCGGTACCTCCTTTAATCCGGACCAAATTACGAGAGCACACTTGAAATTCTGCCAGAAATCTCCCCAAAATTGTGGCCTTCCGCGGCCGATCACTCGGTTGAATATGCTCCATGCAGCTGGGGCTCTGGAATTCCGGGCCGGCAGGAGCCAGCAGATCTGTTTCATAGCCGACTTCTGAGGCTGTCTTTGCGGGCCAGTATCTCAGCACCCATCCTGGCGGCCTAGGTACTATTCCAGTACCATTCGACTCCTCTCAGAGGCTGGTGTCGGATGGCAGGCATGTCCGCCCTACTGCATTTTCAGCAGATTGGTAAATCTTGGGTCGGCAGGGGCATCCCGGTAGTCTGGCCAGAAAAGCAGTGCCTTGGCCCCGTGGGCGCCCAAAGCATTCTCTAGTCAGTTATCCATTACTATTAAAGACCAGGTGTTTCCATTCTACCAACTTAATACCGGTCAGCTACTCTGCAGTCTTGTTTCTCACCTGTTTCTCTGCATTTCTATTTTCTGCTAAAAATCACTGGTCTCTTGGTGGGGGGAAATTCCATTGGTCATGGTAATTTTTCAGCATCTCATTAAGATGGTCATGATAGAATGGCTTAACCTTATCATTAAGCCTAGATGCCAAAACACAATCCATTCCTATTCTCACCCAATATCCACACCTGCACCCTGAGATGAACATGTTACACAAGCCAGCTTGGCAGATTTTGCTTCAATTACATCAGCACAGACAAGAACCTACCCACTCATTGTGACTAAAAGACAGAACCTCGGCACTTTCATAAAAAGTCTTGCCAATGAAATGTAGCTAATAATTGTAAAGTTCGCATTCTCACCTTTGGAAAGAGATTACAGGCAAAATTCAATGGGTTTTTAGTCCACCAATCACTTTAAAAAGAAAACTATCTTTCTGAAAACAATCTCATGTCTGCCTGGAGCATAAACCTCAACCTGAAACATTAACTATTTTACTCTCCACTGCACTGCCAACTAGGTGAATATCTCCAAAATTATTATTATTTAATAGTTTGTTTTCCCAGCATAAGTGATGATTAGTATTAACAGTACAAGTGTTCCCATAGTTCCAACATCACGGTCACTGCTTTCAATTAAAAAAAACCCTTTCTCCCAGTACCTTTTCCAGAATATTCAATTTGCTCACAAAAAGAATCTGCAGTTTGTTCATCACTGCTTGGGCTAATCAATTGGAATGAGTAAATCTCTACACAATTTAATTGCAGATTGTAGCTGGGCTGATGAAGCAGAGATGATCAGGGGCTGACCTATCACTTACCTGAGATCTCATGTTCTTTTACCTCCTGATCTTTCTGTCTTGAAGGAGATGATGAACTTGACCTTGGTCGTCGTGGAGACCTGTCGTCCCATCAGAAAGCAGACAGCAATATAATTACTCAGCGATTTACACATATGCTGTAACAATGCTGTTGAATATTTTCCAAAAAACATAAAATGTAATAAATGTCTTATCAAGTTCAAAACAGACCTTGACCGTCTTCTGTGAGGTGATCTAGAACGACTCCTCCTGCGCTCTCTATCTCTCTCTCGTGACCTGGATCGCTCACGCCGCCTGGCTCTTTCTCTTTCTCTGGATGTCGATCTTGACCGACGGCGCTCTGCATTCAGAAATAAAAAATGTTATATATCCATAAATATTACCAAACTAAAATGCTAAGTGAATAAAATGGTGAATCCACTTGCCTTAATGATGCCTACATAACCAAATACAAAGTTGGTATAAATCAGTGAACAAGTCGGCCGAACTCCATTGTAAGCCAGAATCAACGAGGTCAATGACATAAACCTAGCAGTAACTTGTTGATAAATTGTGGAGTAGATGGAAGATGTTATTTAAAAATGCCTTAAGGGAACATGCTCACCTCACGGTGTGTTCCCGAACCACACATACAAACTGCTTCACCACTACTGTGCAGTAATCACACTCTAAATAGTATGCCAATTATTCAACTGAATCTTCAACAAATTTCTGTTGCATTTGCTTTTTTGTTTCAATGAATGCCTGGATGTTGCCTGGAAAGGAGAGCTGCAGTCAGGCCAAAGTCAAAGCATCCTTTATTGTCATTCAGACCTTTCGGTCTGAACAAAATTTCGTTCAGTTATAAGTTACAATTATAAGAAGATTGAGTTTATTGTCACTGGAACATAGCAGGCTGAAGAGTGACCTTATGGAGATTTATTAAATTATGAAGGGCTCTTATGAGCTACTGTGTAGGAAGAAACTGCGGATGCTAGTTTAAACCGAAGATAGACACAAAACTCAGCGGGACAGGCAGCAATCCTGGAGAGAAGGAATGGGTGACGTTACGGGTCGAGACCCTTCTTCAGATGGCTGAAGAAAGGTCCCGACCCAAAACTTCACCCATTCTTAGATGCTGCCTGTCCCGCTGAGTTACTCCTGTATTTTGGGTCTATCCTATGAGCTCCTAGCAGGGGAGCCTAAAACTGAAGAGTATGAGTTAAAGGAAAGAAATTTAATAGATGTGAAATACATTTATTATCATTTATATTGCACGATCAGCCAGAGGAGCTGTGGGGACAAATACAATTACAACATTTAACAGGCTTTTAGACAGCTACTTGGATAGGAAAGCTGCAGAGGGATACGGGCCAATGCTGTTCCATGGGATTAGGGGAGTAGATAAGGCATCACAGTGCTCGAGTCTGAGCTATTCTGTCTCTAGACGTATGAGGGGCAATCTTTATTGTTGCATACATAATTCTTAGAGGTTAGAGAGTTTTGGTCTCCAAATCTGAGAAAATACATTCTTGCCATAGAGGGGGTACAGAGAAGGTTCACCAGCCTGATTCCTGGGATGTCAAGACTTTCATATGAGGAAAGACTGGATAGACTTGGCTTGTACTCACTAGAATTTAGAAGACTGAGGGGGGATCTTATAGAAACTTACAAAATTCTTAAGCGGTTGGATAGGCTAGATGCAGGAAGATTGTTCCCGATGTTGGGGAGGTCCAGAACAAGGGGTCACAGTCTAAGGATAAGGGGGAATTCCTTTAGGACAAAGATGAGGAAAACGTGGTGAGTCTCTGGAATTCTCTGCCACAGAAGGTAGTTGAGGCCAGTTCATTGGCTATATTTAAGAGGGAGTTAGATGTGGCCCGTGTACTAAAGGGATCAGGGGGTATGGAGAGAAGGCAGGGACGGGATACTGAGTTGGATGATCAGCCATGATCATATTGAATGGCGGTGCAGGCTCAAAGTGCCGAATGGCCTACTCCTGCACCTATTTTCTATGTTTCTATGTTAGAAATGAAAATACTGAGGATGTTTCCTCTTGTGGGAGGATACATGTATCTGAGGGGGCGGGGGGAGAGAGGGGGCGGGGGGCGGGGGGGAGAGAGGGGGCGGGGGGGGAGAGAGGAATACGGGGGATAGAAACCATAGACAATAGGAGCAGGTCACTCGGCCCTTCGAGCCAGCACCGCCATTCACTGTGATCATCCACAATCAGTACCCCGTCGCTACCTTCTCCCCATACCCCTTGATTCCGCTAGCCCTAAGAGCTCTATCTAACTCTGTCTGTGAATGGGCCGTGGAGACGGGGAGCGCGAGTGCGGGTTCCCGGGTCGTGGCCGCGTGTGAATGAATGAATGGCCGTAGCCATGGGGGGGGGGGTAGTATGGGACCCGGCGGTGGGCGACGCTCCCTCCCCCTCCCCCCGGCCGGCCGCACTCACCCCTCCGCGGGGACCGGCTCCGACTCCGCCCCATAGCCGCCGCCGCGAACCGGCGTCAGAAACTTCCAGAAACGCTGGCCCGCCGTAATCAACGGCACCGGCCGGCAGCGCCCCCAGCGGCCGGAGGACCACAGCGGCCGGAGGACCACTGCGCCCCCTAGCGGCCGGAGGACCAGTACCCCCCCCCAACGGCCGGAGGACCACTACCCCCCCAGCGGCCGGAGGACCACTACCCCCCCCCAGCGGCCGGAGGACCACTACGCCCCCACTAGCGGCCGGAGGACCACAGCGGCCCCCAGCGGCCGGAGGACCACAGCGGCCCCCAGCGGCCGGAGGACCACTGCGGCCCCCAGCGGCCGGAGGACCACGCTGAGGGAGGTCAGGCCAGGTGAGGTCTGAAGTAAAGATCCTGCATAGGCTCCACTCTATGATCTTTGATCTGAAGAAGGGTCTCGACCCGAAACGTCACCCATTCGTTCTCTCCAGAGATGCTGCCTGTCCCGCTGAGTTACTGCAACATTTTGTGTCTATAAACCAGCATCTGCCGTCCCTTCCTAAACCCCTCGCTCCCAGTGGGGCGCCTCCAGTCGCCGACGTGAGGCTGCGGCCGGTTCTACTGGGCCCTTGTCCAGCATCCACCGACATCATCCTCCATTGTCCGTTCCGATTCCTGGTCTCCAGGGCCGGGCTAGGCGGCATTCGCTCTCCGGGTGGGATCTGGGCTGAGTCTAATGGTTAATAAACATTGGTCCATTTCACGAGAGGGGTGGAATAGAGAGTGGTGCAAATATTGTGGCAACTGTGTAAAATCTTCACTTAAATATAGGTACTGTGTGAAATATTAGCAATGTTACAAAATTTTGAGATTAAAAAAATCAAGTCTGCAATTTATCCCATCAGATAAAGCATAAAAAGAAGTTTAATTTGACACCTAATTCACTTTCATATCTTCAGTATTAAAAAGGTTATGGCCATTTTCATACTCAGAAATTATCATCTTGTTTCCTATTGCTTTTCCATTGACAACACAAAAGCTGTGATCAAGGACAGTCAAAAGCCCATAACTTTCTTAAAAATTAAGAGAACTGAATGAAATTTTCAGTTATTATAGATTTAAGCATTCTGAAACAAATATGAAACAATCTTACTTGGATGACCTGAAATTAAAGCATATAATTAGTTCGTTACCTAATTGTAGCTAATTACAAAATTTAATTACTAGATCCAAACATCTATCCATTTCTTAAGAAAAGGTTAACATTAAAAAAAAACCTGTGTCCAAATAACATTCACACAATAATTCACAATATAACATTATTTTTAAATCTCATTGTCATTAATTTATAGGCCAAATTGAAGGAATTTAGTGTTTAATTCCCGTAAATTAATGGCCATTTAAATCAACTTGCAGGTGAGTTTTTGTGGAACGCAATGGATTGGAACGTTGCGGTTTGTGGTGAATTTAACCCCCAGTCGGCAGAAAAAATACTGCCATTTCGTATATTTTTTTAGTCACCTTTTCGCAACATGAAATTTTGATTAAAGGCTTCCTAAAAAGCACATTTTTATGTAAAAATAAACTGTGTACCTTCTTTTGTCCCCAAGTGAGATCCGTCCCGTTGTCGGCATTGACGGCATTAAAAGATGATTTTTAATTTACTCGTGCTTTTAATTTTTCCAGCGCTAATTTTAATAAACTTAATAAAACGGCAGTCGAAGCGATTTTTCTTCAGCAACTTAAAAGCCTGTTCAAAATTGATTTGAATAGTATGAAGAAAAATCGCATTTTAAACCCGGCCCCCCTCTCAACGGCTCCAAAGTTGCGCACATGGTCAGTGGCAGAACTGCAGCGCCGCTAAAGGTAAGTTTTGTAACATACCTACAGAGTGTGTGTGTGCTACAGTGTGATGCTGGGACTAATGAAAGACATAGATAGAATGATGTTTCCACTGGTGGGAGTGTCTTGGACCAAAGGTCATAGTCTCAGAATTGAAGTGCTCTCTATTTAGGAGGAACTTCTTTAGTCAGAGGATAGTTAATCTGTGGAATTTATTGCCACAGAGGGCTGTGGAGGCCAAGTCAGTGGCAGAGATAGACAAATTCTTAATTAGAACGGCTGTCGAGGGTTATGGGGAGAAGGCAGGAAAATGAGAGGCAGAGAGCCATGATTGAATGATGGAGTAGACACGATAGCCGAAATAGCCTAATTCTACTGCTATAACTTGTGAACTTGTGGGCAGAGGGTCACAAGTCTAAGCCATTGATGTAACCTGTGCAAATGAGAAACACAGACACGGGAACAATATCGGGATCGATTTCTACAACCTTAATCTGATCCAAATATTATATAAAGATGGTATAAAGAGAAGGCTAATTGAAGAACGAAAATCCACAAGAAGTGTATCCTGTTTAACCAATTTTACTGACAGTGGAATGGCATCACCTGTTCACGCTGGTTTAATTTTATCCCAATTTCTCATTCACTTCCTACAGGCATTCAGGGCAATATACAGAGGTATATTGCCCTGAAATAACCTAGCATCCCGCATGTCTTTCACATGTGGGAGTATAGGAAAGGTTTAGAGATGTGGGCCTAACGCGAATAAATGGGACAGGCTTAAATGGGCATCTTGGTCAGCACGGTCGTTGGGCCGAAGGGCCTGTTTCCATGCTGCATGACTCTATGAAACGGGAGCACCCGGAGGAAATCCACATGATCATAGAGAGAACGTGTAGACTCTACAAAGACAGCACTCGGGGTGATGATCGGACTTTCTGGCGCTGTGAGGTAGCAGCTCTACCAGCTGTGCCACCGTGCCATTCTTTTTTTTTGTTTAATATTTTTATTAGAAGCATTGCATATTATCTAAGGTACAACAGCACTTCAAATACAAATCAGACTTATCACAAACGTTGTACAGATATTACGGGATAATTTATATATGCTACTGTTTTTGATTTTTTTTGGGAAGGTAAGGGAGTGAAAAAAAAGTAAAAGTATAAATCAATAATCAAGACGTTGTGATTAAATAATAATGATTATATAATAAAAAATAAAAAAAGAATAAAGATAAACAAGAAAAATAAAAAAAATAAAAACAATTATTATATAATAAAAAATTAAACAAAGGAATACATCTTTACATTGAATGGAACAGTTTCATATAACAATATCTATTGAGACATGTATACAGATCCAATACTTTTTTTCATCTAATCCTACAGCAGGGTACTTATTGAGTTACGGTGCTGAGCTCAGCTACCCCTTTAAGTAATCAATTGTTCAAAAAGTTCATATTTGTCCATTAGGACAAACCTAATTCTCTCCAAATGCAACGTCTCCGACATTTCCACAGTCCACATTTTGATTGTGGGGGACCACTATGCATTTATAATCAACAGATGAATCTTCTGGGGGGCAGAAAGGCCAAACAAATATTAGTTTCAGGCTCATTCAGGTGGAAAAGATCACAGCCCATCAAATATTAACCCCCCCCCCCCCCCCGCCCAATGATGTTTGCCCTACACAACCCCACAGGATTCAGAACATGTTGCAGATGGAACAAGGACAAACCCCCTCCAGTTGTATTGTCTTTCCCCTGACTGGTTAGCACGCAATAACAGATTTTCACTGTACCTCAATGCACGTGACAGGAAACTAAAGTGAACTGAGAGAGGGATTGGCCAGGTCTAGTATTTCCCATTCATCTTCCCGATGGATTGACAATGACGCAGAGACACAATAGTTCACGGCAGTTCAAGGTTAATTTTAATTACAGTGCGGTTTGCAGAATACAAAGATCCAGGCACACATCGAGCAGAGACAGATGAGTATTTACAGGTAGCCAGATCACAGTGAGGCACCAAATGCAATGCACCAACACTTCTTTATCTCGTATATATCGACATCAAGCCACGTACATCACTTTGGATTGTGGCGCTCAGCAAAGACTGTCACAGACAATACTCCACACACAAGCACAAGGAATGCATTTAGTCCTGGGACAATATATCCTTCAGTTTAAGTGCTATGGTCACAACCAGTGGAGGTGGGAATCAATGGTTTATTAAACAGCGAAGGCAGAAACATCAATGACCTCAGTCTTTAATATTTGGTTTTCACTTTGTGTTAATCTCAAATTTGTTTTTTTTTCCCTGTAGAATGGGAGGTGTCCAGCATGAAAAGGCTCATCTAAGACGTAGTGAGAAGCATTTGGATATAATCCGGGCAGACTTCCCTCTGTACTCACATGGGGAACAGTCGCTTTGGAAAGGAACTTGTGGAATCATTTTAAGGTAGAAGGCAAGGGTAAGAGCAGACAAGAGAGGGAGGTTTGACCCAGGGCCGGATCTAGGAATTGCCATTCACAGAGAGAGGGACTAAATCACAGAACCCGTCCCATGGAGCTGAGCTGTCAAAATCCTCAGTGTAATTGTAAATCCATTTGTGCAGTGCATTGGTGATGACAGCACTCCTCCACAATGCTGATTAGACCATGGCCGTGTGTGTGGACTATTGGTGATGATAGGGGGGTTACTCTACACCGCTGATTAGACTATGGTCATGTGTGTGTGGGGGGGGGGGGGGGGGGTGTGGACAATGTGGTTCTTGGGTTATAAACTCAAGAAGCACGAGGAGCCATGCCATCCCCTGCTGTGGTTCTCCAGCTTTCAGCCACTTCACACTGAGTGAACACAAGATGTGGCACTGCACGGCTCCTCTCGACTACCCGACGCTCAACACTGAATAAGGGGAGCAAGGGAGGAACGCACATTCCTGTCCCCACACCCACACAACATTCTAAAACACTGGACCGCCAACACTGTCGTCACCTTTGTGGTGGAAACCAAGCATCGGAATCTCCCACAAAACTCTGAACACAACATCATCTTTGGAGTTTTTTTCCGATAAAACCAGCCAGCGCCCCAGATAGACTTCCTTCCACCGTCACTACCTTGTGGAGGGGCTTGATTCATCTGACATGAGATGGACCCTCAGGTAAACAGTGTAGACCGGGGTAGACTGGGCTGGTGTAGATGGGATAGACTGGTGTAGTAGAGTAGAGTGGGTACACATGGACACCACACCAATTGGATGCAGAACCAAACCCCCATAGCAGCGCACCCCTGCCTTCACAGTGCCACGGGACCAGCAGGAGAATGGTAACGACTCTCTACCCCAGACGCTTCATCAAGGATGGGAGAACCCAAGGCAGAGGTGAGGAGAGACTGGAAATGTGGTGATGAGCTGACGGGTTTCAGCTTCAGGTGGATTGGAGCAAGCAGTGATTATTTGGAAACAAGGTGTGGGTACACATATAGTAGCTTGCTTTAGACTATGGATACAACGTGGAAACAGGCCCTTCGGCCCATTGGGTCAGCGCCGGCCAGCGATCACCCCGTACACTAGCACTATCCTACACACTAGGGACAGTTTACAGAAGCCAATTAACCAATAAACCTGCACGACTTTGGAGTGTGGGAGGAAAGCACTTGGTGAAAACCCACATGGTCACAGGGAGAACGTACAAACTCTGTAATGTAAGAAATTCTAAAAGGCAGGAGAGAGAACACTGGTGATATGAGTGAGTTGATATTTTATCAACTCTCCCACGCACGCTGGCCCTGAACTTGCCCTGTCCCTCTGTTCAGCAAGGAGCTATGCAGTGAGGGATTGCTTAGGACAGAGAGTGCTGGAGTAACTCAGCGGGTCAGGCAGCATCTCTGGAGAACATGGATAAGTGACGTTTCACAGAGTGCTGGAGTAACTCAGCAGGTCAGGCAGCATCGCTGGAGAAACATAGAAAATAGGTGCAGGAGTAGGCCATTCAGCCCTTCGAGCCTGCACCGCCATTCAATATGATCATGGCTGATCATTTAACTCAGTATCATGTACCTGCCTTCTCTCCATACCCCCTTTAGCCACAAGGGCCACATCTAACTCCCTCTTAAATATAGCCAATGAACTGGCCTCAAATACCTTCTGTGGCAGAGAATTCCAGAGACTCACCACTCTCTGTGTGAAAAATGTTTTCCTTATCTCGGTCCTAAAAGATTTCCCCCTTTTCCTAAAACTGACCCCTTGTCCTGGATTTCCCCAACATCATGAACAATCTTCCTGCATCTAGCCTGTCCAACCCCTTAAGAATTTTGTAAGTTTCTATAAGATCCCCCCACAATCTTCTAAATTCTAGCGAGTACAAGCCGAACATGCTTAGGTAACGTTTCGAGTGGAGACCCTTCTTCAGACATGACAGAACAGCATGAGCCCTCTACACTGATACAGACAGTGGGCCACTGGAACACTGGTAGAACCCGGAGTTCACCCTCAACCCACTTCATTGCTCCTTGCCGAACAGAGGGAGAAGTCAGGTTCAGGGCCAGCGTGCTTGTGAGAGTTGGTAAAATATCACTAGTTACTTCACTCACTTCAACTATTCTCTCCGCTGCCTTTCAGAGTTCCATGCAGTAAACTGTCACATTTAGTCACGTAAGGTAGACAAAAATGCTGGAGAAACTCAGCGGGTGAGGCAGCATCTATGGAGTGAAGGAAATAGGCAACGTTTCGGGTCGAAACGTTGCCTATTTACTTTGCTCCATAGATGCTGCCTCACCCGCTGAGTTTCTCCAGCATTTTTGTCTACCTTCGATTTTCCAGCATCTGCAGTTCCTTCTTAAACGTTTAGTCACGTACGGTCTTTCCGCTGACTAGTTAGCACGCAACAAAGAGATTTTCACTGTACCTCGGTACATGTGACAATAATAACAAAAGAGGCCCTCCTACAATGGAGATTGATGTAGTGTGTCAGCCTCTGCAATACCAGCTAAAGGTGAACCCCCCTCCATCCATCCCTCCCTCTGCTCAGCACAGAGATTAGACATTACACACGCGATACAGTGGCTCCCCCCTGCTGCAGGCCTGGCATCAGTGTGAGCACCGTGCCCACTACTGCTGCCGTTGAGGGCATCGAACCAGCACCTGGCCGGGTCCGCTGTGCGGCACGCACACACACGTATACACATACGTGCACACACATACGCGCACACACACGTATACACACACACACATGCGTACACACACGTGCGCACACACATATACACACGCGCACACACGTATACACACAGGTACACACACGCGCACACATACGTATACACACACACGTATACACACACGCGCACATACATACGCGCACACGTACGTACACACGCGCACACACACGTACACATGCGCGCACACACCTGGAATGGTTCATGTGGACACCGACGCTCACAGAGCTGCACGTCTGTTCGCTGAAACTAACTAAACCAGGAACCAATTTAAAATGGGAGGGTGCGGGACTCATGAACATAATGCAGGTGTAAAATGCCTGAGACCAGTGGAGCACTGAGAGTCAGGCTGTCTGTGTGGGTGGATGCTCACTGTGGTTAGTGCAAACATGACAAGTATTGGTGCTGTCCATGGTGACAGCTGGTATGTGGCTTGGCTCCCGGCTCAGTCACCTTGTTTATATTTATATCCCTCTATTCCCATTTCATGACTCCGTTTTCTCTTTCTTTTTGCTCTTTTTCAAGAAGGACGGGGTTCGGAATTTCTTCTTCTTTTTGGATGGAGACTTGGAAGGAGAGCCATCGGGGGAGAGAGGGGTACTTGCCGGCGGCTCGGTCTTGTCCTTAGCTGGTTTAATGGGTGGATCAGTGCCGTTCTCCACGTTGGTCCTCACACCCTCCACAGGCTGGTCCTCCTCCTCCTCCCTGGCCCCCGGCTCTCGCTCCGCCAGCTCCTTCAAACCTTCAGCTGGCTTGGGTTCTTGAGGAAAGGAAGAGAAAAGCAAAACAGCTCAGTGTTACTGAACAGTCTTGGGCAGACGCAAAATGCTGGAGTAACTCAGCGGGACAGGCTGCATCTCTGGAGAACATGGATAGGTGACGTTTCAGATCAGGACCCTTCTTCAGACTCAAAAAGTCACCTGTCCTTTCTCTCCAGAGATGCTGCTTGAACCGCTGAGTTACTCCGGCACTTGCGTGTATCTTTGGTGTAAGTCAGCACCTGCAGTTCCTTGTTTCTAACGCAAGGGGACATGCGACGGCAATCCGAGCCTTGCCTCCCCTGCTCCCCCTCTGGATGGGTTAACCCTTCCCACTACCATACAACCATATAAGCCTATAACCTTTCCCTGGTGCCGATCGGTTGCCGGAGATGACTGTGATGAGGAAGACAGTAACCGGGGCAGGGACTCTGCGGAAAATGAATGGGCATCGCAGCGGAGCAGCCGCGCATGCAGGGGGACTGGTGATGGTGCAACACTGGTCGGGAGGGTGGGTGGGGGGGTGGTAATTGGGGGTTGTGAGGTTGTGGTCAGCGGGGGGGGTACACTGCTCTGGGGGGAGGGTAATGGGGGGGGTACACTGCTCAGGGGGAGGTAATGAGGGGGTACACTGCTCAGGGTGGGGTCTTCTTCTTCTTGCGTATGAGTCAGTTACACAGTTTGATTCAGGCGTCGCAGCCAGTTCACTGTGTCAGGATTGGGGTTGGTCAGGTCGATGGTAGTGGTATCTGGTGGGCTGAGGGTGGGACAGTCGTGGATTACATGGTGTGCGGTCTGGTCGGGGTGTCCACAAGTACAGGCTGCTGATGGGTGCAGTCCCCAACGGGTGGGGTAATGAGGGGGTACACTGCTCTGGGGCATAATGAGGGGGCACACTGCTCTAGGGGGGGTAATGAGGGGGTACACTGCTCAAGGGGGGGTAATGAGGGGGTACACTGCTCTAGGGGGAGTAATGGGGGGGTACACTGCTCTGCGGCGTAATGAGGGGGTACACTGCTTTAGGGGGGGAAATGAGGGGATACACTGCTCAAGGGGGGTAATGAGGGGGTACACTGTTCTAGGGGGGTAATGAGGGGGGTACACTGCTCTAGGGGGGTAATGGGGTGGAGATATTGTGGCCAGGGGGGGTAATGAGGGGATACACTGCTCGGGGGGGGGGGGGGGGTAGGTAATGGGATGGTGATGTTATGGCCGGGGGAGGGGGGGGGGGGGGTGGGTGAGCTCAGTGCAGCCCCAGGCAGTGTTTCCGACCTGTGGCTCCCCCTGTGGCAGTGTGGGACACTACAGGTCACCATCTCCAGCTGCCATGGACGTGTCCCACAGGGAGGGGCAATGGGACTGGGGGGGGGGGGGGGGGGGGGGGGGGGGGAATCTAGGACTCCAGGGAGGGACTGTTGGAGAGGGGATCGAACAATATACTTACTACAATGACAGGTACTCAGGGTCAGGTGGAACTCCTTTAGCGCGAGGCAAACAAAAGAAAAAACACAAGAGAACAAGAATGGAACAAGATGGCGACGTGAGAAGCAGAGGCAGCAACACACACGGCAATGAAGAAGCATTGTGGTTCAGCCAAACAGCCAGGACCCCTAACCCCCCCGTGGCACTGGGCCACAGAGCCCCCCCCCCCCTCACCCCACCGCCAGAAGGGGGTATGGCTAGAGCCAGTGCCTAAGGGAGGGTTTAGCTTCCCCCACCGTTGCCCCTTATTTGAGCCCGGGCACCATCTCTACTCAACGGGCAACTGCACCCCGAACCACATCCCAATGTTGTCATGAAACATGTCCGTCTACAGTGACTGACACACTGGTGGTGACGAGGCTTTTAGACAGGGATGGAATGGCTGAGAATAGAGAGGTGGTGACGACGTACAGACAGAGATCATCGTAGGGTCACTGTGGGTCCCTGCTGGGATCACGCGGTCACAGTAGGTGTGGGACCATGCTGGGGTCACTAGGGTTCTATGTTGGGGTCACGGGGTCACTAGGGTTCTATGTTGTGAGGGACAACACTGCCGGCCGAGGGAGAATGCTTCTTGTTTCAGTGAAACAGTGGAGACATCATGGTTCACAGCACACGGGACAACACGCACTCCACACGGGACGACATGCACAGCAGCAAGCTGACAATACCGGAGAGGGAATCCCGGGAAAGATGAGGACAAATGAAACTGCAGAAACCTCTGGTAGAGGATTGTAAATATCCCCGGTCCCCGAGTGAGTGATGGGGCCGATCCTGTAAAGTAGTGTGGCCCTTTGTCCCCTGTGGCAGTAACGGGGACCCAGATCACAAGGGGAGTAACGGACACGGGGCGTAACAGACACGGGGAGTAACGGAGATGGGGAGTAACAGACGCGGGGAGTAACGGATATGGGGAGTAACAGACACGGCTATTGAGGTTTTCAGGTCACTGCTCCACTTGATGCTTTCAGGGTAATTGATGAAGCCAGAGGATTATTGCAGGTTCACACTCGAAGTGTGGCGGGGTGGCAGGAACCTACCTGTGGCAGCGGGGGAGGTGGGCGATTTTGCGGGAGAGGTGAGTGGGGTCTTCAGCGGAGAGATGCCGGCAGACGTGTCCTCCTCATCCCCACCTGTGTACAACGGGAACATGCTCAGCACACACATGGCCCGATCACGCTGAGCACACGCATGGCCAGAG